>CAKAKR010056873.1:1110-21994 GCA_916700685.1 Adelosebastes latens | reverse complement strand
GCCGCTAACAAACCACCACTAATTCAGAGATAAACATTTAATTTCCTATAAATTCTTCACAATAAAAGTCCCCTGTTATTTTGTTATTTAAAAGCTTTTATTGTGAAGCAGCAAAATCAGGAAGTGTTGGATTTTCATCAGCAGCAATTTAACACAACTTCTGTACAGCTGAAAGGGAAACAGTGAAATAAAGCAGATTATCTGAAAGTACAAACAGGGACGCAGGAGAAAAATAAAACCTCTAACCACAGAGTTAGAAGCTACAAACATACTGTGAGCTGAACACACAGACTTTTAACAAGACTCAGTCAAAACCGAATGTATGACTGGACTGTGTGTGGTCAGTATGTGAATTTGTTGCTAAATTGTTACACAAATAGTCAGTGGTCATGTCTATAATGTTAAATCCAGTAAGTCTTTCTTAATGTACTGCAGTAGCCAGTGTGGTCGTCGATAAGGTGGGTGAACTGTAGAGGTGGGTAGGTTACAGAGGAGGAAGTGGGCATACTCTCCTATATACGCAACCCACTTGGAGGTGGGATGATCGCACTTTGGCCTGACTCGGGAGATAGTCCATCTTAGGCGCGGCACAACTCGGGAGTTGAGAATTTGGTGATTTACTTGGTCAATGTTCAAACTCCATTTGAAGGCATCATAGGTCGATGTCTGTCTCAATCTGGCACAGCTTTGTAACGTCACCTGCATTTGTCCCGTCCACAAAGGTTCTGATTGGCTAGGTTGTTTCTCCGCGCACAGAACAGCATTCACAAGAGCAGCATCAGTCCTGTTTGAGTCACTGATAAACTTGGTGATGTGGACAGTGATTCAGAGGTCTGAAACCAGGCTACCTCCTCCCCTCTCCTCCTCTTTTTCCTCCTCCTCATCTTCGTTCTCTCACACTGCATGACTTGCTTCAGCACCCTCCATCTCCCTCCCTCTCCTATCTCCCTGCACCGAACCAGCCGAGCAGAAAGTTGACTATTATGGATGGGTGGAAGAGTATGATGGTTGTGTGTGTGTGTGTGCGCGTGCGTGTGTGCTTGCCTCTGTGCATGTTAACATGTCTGCATGTAGTTATCCAGGATTGCGAATCAAGGGATGGAAACTTGTGTCAAGTCATGGGTGCCAAGTGACATGTTTCACATCCTTTTACATTTTGACGGTGCATGACAGACATGGATTATTAAATACTCAGATTGCTTATGTTGATTCCATAACTGCTTTGTTATTACTTTGTTTGTCCTAGCTGCAGGTTTACATCTACGTCCACTCTTAATAAAGCAACATAACGGATTCATGGATTTCACATTAAGCAACTCGACTGCTTGATTAGTTCAAGCAGTCTTTAAGTTTGCATGCATGCGGTGGTAAAGGGCTGATGGGAAGGTAAGCGCTTGTTCCCCTGGGACGTCTTGGTTTTTGCTTTAAGCTACTGTAAAGAACATACTGTACCATACTCACACTGCTGTCAGTTTGAATTTAACTGATGAGGTGAATTGCCTGCCACCAATGCCCCTTCTGCACTTTGCTGTATATGGTCTACCAAAGTAGCAATGCAATCCTTTTTACCCTAGAGTACTAGTCATGATGAAGATATAAAATGCTGTATTTCCATTTGTTCACTTGTAAAGCCTAAAGAAGAAATAGGTTGTCAGACGGTTAACTGTCACCGTGCAGCTTCTACTAAGTACAAATGGATGCCTTTTGACCTACTATTGCTACAGCAATACTTTACACGCATATGTTTTCGTTTGTTTCACTTATTTTCCATATTCATTACAAATGTTTGAACCAGCTGTGGTGAAAGAACACATCAGAATACACATCAAAACAATGAGAGAAAGAGAAAACGAGACTGCAATAAAGAGTGGAATAAACACAGGGATAGTAATTGCACTGCATGATGATTAAGTCATGCTTTAATTCTCTGAAAATGTGACTTTTTAAGATGGGGTGATAAGGATGCAGCAGCAATTTGCAAGTGAATAAGGTTCTTATTTTTCTTTCCATAAAAGATATTAGGATTCATTAAGCAAAACTGAACTTTGTTTTCGTGAATATTCAAAAAATATTTTTTGTCTAGAGAAACAGGATTATTATGGTGACCAGTACATTTATGCAACATGTAAAACACTTAAACTATTGCTTTTCTCACTATATTTACAGTCATGGGATTATTGATAAACCCAAATATGACTAAATTAATGAAATTATTCAATTACTGCCTACAAACACATTGTACTGCTGTTGGTTCTCAGTGGTATCAGCAGTACTGTAGCAACCTTTTTACATTACAAGGAGTCATTGGATTCATTGTTTATACAAACATATTGATTAGAGCAGCTTTAAGTACATACAGTATAAGCAACAGAAAAAAATGATGAAAACATGCTGTGCTGCAGTGAGTTTGGGGTCAGTTTTCAGTGGGATCAACAGTATTATAGCAAGCTTTTCACATTACAAGAAGTTATTTGATTCATTGTTAAATATCATGTAATGGAGCTTTAAGTTTCCTAAGTTACACAGATAAATTTCATATTCCTGTTGTTCGACTCCATTGCAATTTCAACTCAGTATCAGGCTCATTTAGGATCATTCCTGTTTTTACACATTGTCAAATCATAGGCAGATGTAAAACAATGATTAGTGAAGGCCTATACATTATGTATTGGAATTACTTGACTCTTTGTATCAGCATTTGTGTTGCCATCGTAGTGCTGCAGGCACTTGTCCTTGGGTCTCTCTAAAACATGTGGCCTTTAGCACTAGCATTCAGGAAACATCGGAAAACCCATTTGTCTTCATTATATGCCATGCTCATCCCCTTTCCTCCTCCTCCTCCTCCTCCTCCTCCTCCTCTTTCTACAACCCCCACCGCCCATCTCTCCTGCCTTCTAGCTTCGATGATAATGTGACATTTGTAATGACTTTGGGATGCTGCGGAAGCCATGTCTCTCTTATTACCAGCCGTGACAGAGACGCTGGTATTGTTTTCACATTGTGAGTCTGTGTGTGTGTGTGTGTGTGTGTGTGTCATCATGGCAACATGTGGTCCTGGATACACCTACTGTAGCGGGAACTACTACGGAAGCAGTTTTGAGTACTTTGCCAGGTGTTTATATTTTTGTCTGTATGTGGACAGATTTTATCACCGTGATAACGTCACAACCGTACAAAATGCAGTCACAAACCTTTATAGGTGTGTAGTTGAGATCAAAATGAAAGGTGAGTTCGAAGATGGGTGTTGTCCGAGCAAAGGCGCTGAAAGTATGGGGGTAGGAATTGAGGATGGGGCCATTGGCCCACCCACCTTAAATCCCTGGCCTGATTTGGCATTGCGGCTGTCGTGATCCCATCACTAGATGGTCTCTAGTTTAAACATATAATTTACAACTGACAATCTCCAGCATTTATATGTTTTATATCAAGCAAAAATCAATGCTGCTGTATTGGAAAACGGTAGGGGATGCTGGGAAAATAAATCTCTTTTTTTTTGTCAGTTTCAGTTTTTTTCTCACTTTGGTTAGGGCACTAGTATAATTGAATTCTCTTTCATAGAAAACACATAATGGTCACTGTGAGATTGAGGGGAGAGAAACAGAGAGAAGCAGCAGGAGAGAGTGAGACACAAAGAACGAGAGCAATTAGTTGCGATTTCGATTCGGAGGTAGAGGATGTGGTTATGTGCTGCGTGGAAGGACCATGTATCTATTCATACTATGCTTCTTAGGGCAGCTACAACTGTGAATTTTGTCATTAACATATTACTCGCTGTGTGAGTGAGCAAGCATTTGTGTGTTTGCGACATGCATATACTTCTTGGCCTGCTTGCATACCTTCATCCTTCTAAGAGGGACTACAGCTGTGTCATTAGACTATTACTCATGATGGTGTGTGTTTGTGCCTTGTGTGTGTGTGTGTGTGTGTGTGTGTGTGTGTGTGTGTGTGTGTGTGTGTGTGTGTGTGTGTGTGTGTGTGTGTGTGTGTGTGTGTGTGTGTGAAGTAGCAGCAGCTGTATATTCTTTTCAGCCCATTCAGAAGAGCACACACATTCATTAATAACAAGAGCTCCAAAGCACCATTTGTATGAGCTGAAGTAAGCAGAACGCAACAGTACATTTCCTCTCTGCCTTTTCCCTATCTTGTCTGCTCTGAGAGTAGAAGTATTCTCCACTTGATTGCTGTCTGTCACACTGGCTGAAAGGAACTGTGGCAGCATCCTTTTTTTTCAGCTGGCAATAATGTGCCGCGATGCAGAAGCGGGGCAGAGCTGCATTGTGCTTTATCTTATCAAATGAGCGCAGACTAGCTGCATCGGAAAACTGAAGTTATTGTAGCTGAAGTTATTCAGAAGTTGTTTCGGCTGAGCATGAATTAACAAAGAAAAAACATTTGTCATCACATAGATTTGGTCACCCATTATACTGTTTTTTTTTTTGTCAACAAAACAACATGCACAGTTCTTAGTTGTCACATTCAACCCGGTGAAATGGATTAAAACGACTTTGCATCAGCAAAACTGAACTAAACACCAACTACATTTAGCTAGTACATCAAATGTGTTTTTATATTTTCTGATCTTAAATTATTTCATCCTGGCACACACCACCTGTCTACAAGCACTGAGAAGCTCTGAGAAGAGGAAATATGTCCTATTTAAATTAATAATTAAATAATAAATACAAATAAAGGACAGAGAAATACACTCAAGGCAAGGCAACTTAAATGCTATAGCACCTTTTCAAACACAAATAAATAAAAGATTGAAATGGGATAAAATACAAATAGACAAAAATAATAATAGACTCAGTGTACAGTTTATCAAACCGCCAGTATGCTTCTCCAAAACTGCTTGTCGGATGGTATCTCTGTCACTTTTGATGTGAAGAGCCGAGTGGAACATAATAAATCTTCCGGGAGAGATTGTCTGGAAATGTGTGCTGTACTTATCCCCATACCATCTCCCCCGTCTCTGCGCCCAATGTGGCAATTTGGATCAGGTATAAACACTTATGACATGGTCATGTCAAACTAGTTCTGCATAACCTGTAGGGCTGGAACGATACACCTATCTCCCGATTCGATACTATCACGATACTTGAGTGCCGATTCGATGTGTATTGCTATTTTTAAGTATTGCGATTTTAGAAGTATTACGATTCGATATTACGGTTTATTGCAATTTTTGTTAACTTTTTTAACACTAGACCATGGGCAAAAGTTAAATCATACACCTCTAGGGACTTTTACTTTGGACAATATCTAAATTGATGCAGTAAAAATGTTTTTACTGAACATTTTTTTCCAGCAACCCAAATTCGAAGAGTAGACAATTCCCTCACAAAGGAATTAGTGGTATTTATTTTTAATTTATAAGGGACATGTAAGGCTTCATACTTCTGGTGAATATAATCCTATCAATCGTATTTCCATATATGTATTTTGTATATACAGTTCCCTTTTTTAACACCTTATTTTGAAAACCGAACATAGTCACACATGTATACTTCCGCTAACTTCGCAAAGTCCGTCGCTGGCTCTCCTGTCAGCTTCGTTCTCTTTATATATCCATGGTCAGCTCCATCAGGGCCGTTTGAATGTATTTAACATAAATGACAGTATTTGGGTGCTCTACAGTTGTAGCGTCGGCTGATTTGACCACAGAGATGCGAGTGACAGCTGGCTTGACCGCATGTTACCGCAATACAATAACGTTTCCTATCCATGACAGAGTTAGCATGCAGCTTTAGCCATGATGTCTAGCTCTGCTTTTCCTGCACTGTGTGAAACCCAAAGTGTTTCCATACATTACTGTATGTGTAGTGTTTACCACTTTGGATTAAAATGTGAGGGTGCAGGTCGTATCCACGAGGATCCTCCGCCGTTTTCTACCTTATCGTTTCTGCTCGCTGCTACCGTCTGCGGTTTGTTTTGGTTGATGGATACGGAACGGATATGATGTCACATTACTCTGACTACAACAATAAAAGCGGTAACTTCCTTTTACTTCTGCATAGACTCAAATGATGCAAATATATCGATTCTGGCATTAAAACATCAATGTAAAAATCATGGAAAAAGTGGTAGTCGCCTTATTTTATTTTTTTAATCTAGGAATCATTTAGTGAATAGACTATCAATTAGCTTCCTCACTTGCGCGTCTCAGGTGTTACCAAAACTCAAAAAGTACCTATTACTCATCAAAACAGCCTCCCATGTGTCAGTGGCACCCAGTTACTGTATAGCTGGACTGTTTGTTGATACAAAATGCCTCAGAGTGTGTGTAGTGTGTTTACCCAATGGCTGAAAAACACATAGCTTGAGGTAGGAGCAGGATATTGATATTTCTCTCTTAGAAATATCAATATTGTTTGAAAACCTAAAGATGAAAAATGTGACCATAACAGACATTCCCTCAGCTTAAAGCTATGACTAATTAACAAAGCGCTGTAGCAGATGTAGGCGTAGGATGCATGTCATGTCTTTTACCACCTGGAATACGCGAGGTACGTCGGTCGGACGCTGGGTGCCTACTCTTGTGCCAACTTTCAAGTGTGCGGAGGCATGTTGTGCCTGATGTTGTAAGTGTGTATTAAAATATTGTCCGTTGGACAGATTGTAAAGCTCTGGGTAGCCCTTCACTAAAATTATCAACTTCTTCTCCATATGCTACCATAGGCTGTTATTTACGGAAGAAAGGAAAGATATCTGCCAGCTGTGATTGGTTGTTCCTTGTCACATGACATGTGATGCACGTTCCAAAGTTGAACAACTTTATCTCAGGGTGCAGATTTCTGTGGCAAGAAAAATTGGCGCTTGGGAGCACTTGTGCCATGGGTTATGCCCCAAAGCATCCACATATTTCAGCTTACGTTTCTAATGACAACACACAGTCTTTACACTGTAAAAATTAAATCATACTCTGATTATGAGTACAATCATTTGATTTGATTACTTGTAGAATTGCCCATAACATTGATAGCAGTGGGATCTGAACAGAGATTAATTGTTCAAATTTCCATAAAGTTCATCAAGCCAACAGGGAATCAGTGTCTGTTGACTGTCTGGCTCCAAGATGCCCAGTCTGAATCACACATCTTCTGGTACAATAAGATCTGCTGTGCTGCTCTGTGATAAACAAGATTTTGGCAACACATTACACATTATCACATTTTAATCATCATCGTTGTTGTCGTCATCTTTATCTACCTCTTTTTCTCCTTGTTGTCAATGTTGTTATCATCACTGCTCGTTCCATCCGTGTTCCTGTGTGTACACCAGTGTAAAGCGAGTTAAGGAATGTTTCTATACATTTTAGCAGCAGAGTCTGTGACTTGGTGCATGTACAGTATGTCCGTCTGTGCCTGTATGTACTGTATATGTGTGTGTGTGTGTGTGTGTGTGTGTGTGTGTGTGTGTGTGTGTGTGTGTGTGTGTGTGTGTGTGTGTGTGTGTGTGTGTGTGTGTGTCCACGTCTCCTTGACTCATTGTCACCACAGGCCTATGGGGAAACAACCACCCACACACTTTCTGATATGCAGTGTAAGATGCAGTGCGTGCGTGCGTGCGTTTGCGTGTGCACGTGCACTGATGTGAATAAAATTGGACTTGTAGAGAGGCTGAATGGTTTAGTGTTAGCTTGTGCTCAGGGATAAAATGATTTATGTGCATTGTTTGTGTGTGAGAGAGACACAGTAAACCAGGGAGGTTATATCGAGGAGAAAGGGGAAATGGTGGGGAAGTTTTTACCAAGTTCCAACTTATTCACTTTATTAATTATCACCTGTAGAATTCAATGCAATAGTTTTGCAAAACCTCTTGTTAACGCTGTGTTAGAGAGATTCACATCTATGTAAACTCCAAAGTTATGGCTGTATAGAGCGGTTTTGTGCTGAAAGGTGTTTTATATGTGTACATACATGAGGGCAACAATGATTCTACCACCAGCAGTTAGTTACAGTTGAATATTCTGTTGCTAATAGTAACCCTACCGACATGGATCTATATAGAGTGCTACAGGCATGAGTCTTAATACCCGTAAATGAGTTAACATTTTAGCACTTCTAGTTCTCTCGTCTGGAAGTCAATGGGTTCTTTGAATGGGTTTTAGTTAGATGCCTGAAATAAGGTCTGTGGTTATCACAAGCTTAAGAGATTTTAACGTTTTGTTCTACGACATAAAATACATCAATAAATACCAAACCCTTTATGTGTCTTAAAAAAGACCTTTGCCAACAAGTGGCTAAATGAGACTACTAAAGGTCATCACGCCGACTCGTCCGCCTTTACAGTCTCGTTGTTTATACTTGCGCTCATGCCACCGTGGGGTAGTTCGTTTACATTAGCTTTTTTACTTCTGGCGATTGAATTTACGCTTCAAAAATCATAAAAGTGGGGTTCATTTGTGGAGATGATCTTACTGAACAAAACGTCTAAGTATCATAAACGTGCGTTTGCCACAGAGCTTATTTTCTGCAATAATCCAAAACCCAATGGAAAAATCCCATCGGCTTTTTGTCGAGGGAACCAGGGCGATGCTAACTTCCTGGTTGACCTACAAAAATACGTCATCCCTGGACCACTCTATTTCTTTATAGCAGACTGTTGCTACATTATGTATAACAGACCGTTGCTATGGATGCAGTACTGATTTCGGACTCAGGAGGACTATTTTTGCGTCAAATTATTGATTTCTTAAGTGAGTAGCCGTGTAGTAAACAGGATAATGTACAGCTAGCGGGTCAGTGTTATGAAATAAACCCCTTTAGGGCGATGGAAGACCCCTCCACTTCATGTCAGAGTGGCACATCGCCCTGTCTGGGTTTATTTAATAACAATGACTGGCAACAATGACACTCAATTGTGAGGGCAGAAAAAAAATATTAGAATCAGCTCACATTAATTAGATGAATTAGTAAATCAAATAAAATACAGTCTGATACTGATACATACTGACTTTTCTAGAAAAGTGCAATACACTCTGGTGTGTAGTGCACTTCTGTGCATGTTTGACAGTCATTCTTAGTGCCTGTATGTCGTCAGCCTGTTGTAGTGTATGCAACTTGTGGGATAAGGTGCATCCTTTTACTCACCTTGCTTTAGGCCTATGTTAACCTGGTTTACAACTGCAGTATTGTAGAAGTGTGGACACACTGTGCAATCATAACCAAGACATGTCGCTTGCCGAAATGTAAAAAAAGAAATCTATATGTAAACAGTTTTTCGCAATGAGCCAAAACATTTTTCAACGGGCTTTCCTCAGTTTATTTCCCCCGAGCTTACTGCTAGAGGAAACTGCTCCTTGAAAGTTATTTTCATACAAACCCTTGCAACCAGTATGGTTTTAAACTATAAATTTAGAATCTACTTTTAGAGTAAATGTTATTCAACTAAACATGTTTTTGTTTTCTTTGTCAATTCAGTATTGTCAGACAAGCACAGGACACAGCAGATTTTGAAACATTTTGGAAAGCTTAGTGTCTGTCTACCAGTTAATCTGTTTGCCCCATCTGCAGGGGTCTGATGTGTGTGTGTGTGTGGACGTGCGTGCGATCTTTCTATATCGCCCATATACAGTAAATTATGTTTCCCTTAGTTTGTTTATGATCAATAGTCTGGAACTTTTGGGTCAAGCTATGCTAACACTTCCTGACTGCTCTCTTTTCTGCATTTGTGTGTCAAATAATGGAAACCTGAGGGTCACAGAGTGCCGTGTGGCCAGTGTTTATCCACGCTGGAATGTTGGCAGGGAAATGTTGGCGCCATATTCACATCCAAAAGTCACCCTCTCTATCTCCTGTCCTCATATGCAGGCAGTTGCTCCCAGTGACTGAATGGGTACCCATGAGTGTGTTAATTTTGTCAGATCACCCGTGGCTATTCTCAGATTTGCAAGTGTCCCAGTTTACATTGACGCATCCTAAGGCTGGGCAATATGGCTTATAAATAATATCTCAATATTTTTAGGCTCCATATTTTCTGTAAAACAACATAACTGTTTGTTTTAACCATTTATATTTAAGTCTGATTAATTATTCACACAATTGAATTGAATCAATTTCACATTTACTAATTTAGTTTTTTTTAAATTTATTTATTTATTTAATTATGTAATTTAATTTATTTATTATTGTCAGACTGACTGACTTATTTGGATGAATGTGAATTTGCTTGTCACATTCACCGGAAGGTCAGTTTTCTTACCGTAATGCCTAGTATACACACATAGCACAAAACAACACAGGGCTAGTTTTTCCGTATTTTTCCATGTAGAGGGTGGCATCTTCCATTACCGTTTCTGAACTCAACACGTATAAACTCGCTTTGGCGCTCTCTCCAGGCTCTTTCCCGGTTTCCTGCTTCCCTCCAGATACAAAAACACACACCCCATATGTCACACACACTCGCCCACTTCTTTTTGTGTCTGTGAGAGGGAGCGAGCCAAAGCGAGTATCGTGCTGTCAAATTACATGACGAAAAGTAGTCGATGTTCGCGATATAGTCATTTACTACAACTCACATAGAAGATGCCGCAATACATTGAGTATATTCGATATATTGTCCCACCCCTGATACATCCAAGGCTTTGTGTCCCTACGGGCAACTGTTTCTGCTGATATGTATGTTTCAGTCAGGGATAATGCTGTGAAATTTTGCCGCCTCTGAATACAGATGTAATAAAGAGTCTCATGTGTCTTCTCACAGCCTCCATAGGCCAAACACTTCTCACATATTAACAGGCTGTTACTGAAAACAAGATTGACATAATTTTATTAAAATTTTCAATCAAACAACAGTATTTAAACTGTTATAGGCCTTCAAAAGGTTCAAATGAACATGAAGAAACACCATTTAACCCAGGTCTGCTCTCTCTAAGCTTTGTAACTGGTAATATTCAGTCTTTCTTTCATACTGTTTCCCATCTCTCTCTCTCTCTCTCTCTCTCTCTCTCTCTCTCTCTCTCTCTCTCTCTCTCCATCATGTCTGTCCCATGATTAAGACTCAGTTTGCCTTCAGTCCATTTCTGTTCATTATCCCTGCTCTCCAGCAGCGTCTGTTTAGTTAGTGTCACATTGATTTATACACACACAAACTGTGAGAGGCCTTTTCATAAACGGGTCTGACTTCCTTAATGACCCTGGTGCCCTGAACCCAGAATGTGAGTGGCTAGTATAGGTAATCATATTCAAACCATTGCTCCCACCTCCCTCTATGGAAAAAAGGGAACATAAGTTATCATTAGATTTTTTGTCTATGTATTCTCATTTCCGTACCTATTCATCACCTTCCTTACCTTATACCTCCTAATTGCCTAATATCACTTAAGGTATAGTGCATTTTTATATTTTTAATATTCTGATGGAAATAATTTTTGTAGGTACACTGTTATTTTTGACAGTTTTAATAGTGACAAAAGCATTTCACAGAGCAGGTTATTGCATTTGCCTCATTCATTTCACAATGCAGGAACATCCCACCACCCAAGTTGAAGTCATTTCTCTCAGAAGTTCTTCTTAGTATTAATAATAGCCACAGTACGCTCCAAGATTTCCAATTAACAATTTACGCATTTGCGTGACATTGTGATGATATGTCAGGGCTCTATGTCGGTCAGGTAGTTTGGGAGTTCCTCTGCTCCCTGGAAGCCAAAAGTAGATTATTGTAATTCAGTTTATATACTTAGACACTTAAAATCTGAGATGGCTTAATCAACAAAACCGATGCTGCTATCACGACCCATTATTTCTGAACTAGGGCTGTCAAAGTTAACGCGATAATAACGTGTTAACACAGAATCATTTTAACGCCACTAATTTCTTTAACGCATTAACACAACTTGCTATTTTTAGATTGTAGTGGGTTTTAAAGCTACAGTGAAGATTCTGGTATCATATGAAACTAGAAAGCTAAGGAATCCATTGGTACCAACCATGTCATACTAACTTGTTGGGAAGGAGACTAAATAATGCTCCCTTGACCTCTGACCTCAAGATATGTGAATGAAAATGGGTTCTATGGGTACCCACGAGTCTCCCCTTTACGGACATGCCCACTTTATGATAATCACATGCAGTTTGGGGCAAGTAAGAGTCAAGTCAGCACACTGACACACTGACAGCTGTTGTTGCCTGTTGGGCTTGAGTTTGCCATGTTTTGAGCATATTTTTTTCTGCTACCTGTGAGCATTTCTGCACAATATCTGTCATTGTTCTGTGTTGTTACTTGATTTCTAATAATAAATATATACATACTTTTGCATAAAGCAAACATATTTGCCCACTCCCATGTTGATAAAAGTATTTATATACTTGACAAATCTCCCGTTTAAGTACATTTAGAACAGTAAAAAAATTAGCAATTAATTTGCCATTTGTCATGATTAACTATGATCAATGATGCGATTAATCACGATTGAATATTTTAATTGATTGACAGCCCTATTCTGAACACAAAACTGGACCATTGACCCACCTTATTCCCAGCCACCTATTAGGGAGTGAGATGAATTATCTCTCACAGTGGTTCTGTGGACTAAGTGGACTTACCGAGGCCAGCTCAAGACAGCCTGGACTACTATAGCTCTCTACTTGACGGAAACATCATAAACTCAGTGGCATGTGGGAGAGACTTCATATAGGAAAACATTCCAGCGGGGCAGTGGAAACACACACAGAGATATGCAGTCATACATGCAGATAAACACACTCATATAGAGGTACAGTATACTGTACACAGAGACAAACACATACACAGATACACACCAAAAGCCTATAGATTGATGTTAGGGTGGAAAATATATAGATTTGTAAAATATATTTGGAACCTCACAGAGACGTTAATGAGGAACACATTCCAGTGGAGCAGCGAAATGTCACACATGCACACACAAACAAACATTTTTGACTAGCATATTTGCCCACTTCCATGTTGATAATAGTATTAAATACTTAACAAACCTCCCCCTAAAGGTACATTTTGAACAGATAAAATTAATCTATGGACAATCATGCTATTAATCGCGATTCAATATTTTAATCGATTGACAGCCTTAAGTAAAACACTACAGCAGTTTGTGTTTACTTTTAATACAGTGAGTGATGCTAGAATCAAGCTTTGCACATATCCAACTTTCACAGTGGTCCAGGTTATAAAACATATGTCGCAACAGCACAAAGTCAGACGAAACCTTTTCTCATCTTGTCAGGCTTTGTGTTCAATCAATGATTAGACTTGTAACAATAGCAAAATCAGATGACAGGTTACATTTTATTCATTTTGCTTTTTCTATCCTTATACATCCATGTTGGAGTGTGTCTAAGACGAAACATTTGTCATTGTGTAGCAACTACCAGGGGACTGTTGTCACTCTGTACCATAGACTGTATATTAAGATGGATGACGTGTATAGCAGAGATAAACTTCAACTGTCAATGAGGTCCTCGTGTCTTTGTATATTTTCTGCTGCACTGGAGTCTCATCATACTTTAGGTTGAATCTAAATATTCTCTTGAGGACCTTTTGCATGACTCTGCGCTGGTCTTTCTTGTCTATGTGCAACTGTTTATGTATTTCTCTCTTCATCTCTGTCTTCTTGCTTTGTTTGGGTCCCCTTTAGCATACTGACTGCAAGCCTTCCAGGAGCCCTCTCGCTTTTTTTGTTTCCACTCTCATATGTAACCTTTCAGATTATTCCAGGAGGCACCGAGCTCTGAGCCAATGAGCCTGGCATTTGAAGGTCAATTGTACAGAACCACAGAGGAGCCATGAACGACTGTCCAGACTACAGGGCAGTTGATGACAGGAATTAATGTAAACACACTCACATACATACACAGGAAACACACGCATGTCTCCGAAATGCATGGAATCAAGCACCAATGTGAAAATAGAAAGCTTCCTGTCTATATTGTTTAGTTTTAAACTCCTTTCTGAAGATCTTTTTCATTCTTTTTGGGTGGGGTTTAGCCTCAGTAAGATATTATAAGACACAATTTAATTCAGTTCCTCGTGGCCAGCAAGTTGATGAAAAGACTTGTTGTACTCTCATTAGCTGCAGCTCCACTGTGACCAGTGATAAGCCACAGTTAAGAAATATTGCTTTGGAGACAAATAGCATGCATTTATATGGTATCACAAAACCCTTGAAATGTCTAAGTGAACACTATGTAGAAGAATGTATTTCTTGTCCTTTTCAACTGAAGCATAAAGCAGCCTGAGCTCCAGAAAAGTTCAGGTCCAAAGGCAAAAATACAACAGTATATATTTATAATTGCTCAACAAACAAAATATCACCAGTCCTTCATCTTTCAATGTGTGTGTGTCATTTGCCCCATGTACTAAGGCTGAGTCCTTACCACAGCGACCCGGGTTCGAATCCAACCCGCAGCCTTTTGCTGCATGTCGTCCACTCTCTCTCCCCCTTTCCTGTCTATCTAAAGCTGTATCTAATAAATAAAAAAGCCCCAAAAGATAAGCTTAAAAAAAAAGTGTGTGTAAGCCTATTTTGATACAATGCAAAGCAAAATACACAAGCTTTGTGTTGTGTATATTGTGTATTCTGCTGTCAGACGCCATGGAAAGCCCTCAAAATCCCTAAATCTGTCGCTCAGTGTCGTCTCAAGGTTGCCGACGAAATGGCAAAACAACAGATCAATAGATTAGGGAGAGAAGGAGCGTTGAAGGTGGCATGCCATGTTTTTGTGTCACAAAGTACAGCGATGTCACTCTTCATCAGCGCCTCAGACTGTTCCAAAGTTTCTCGACTGAACTCGTTGGCAGTGAAAAAGTGACACCGATCATGTGGATGTTGTGGCATGTCCTGCTCGATGCGTGAGTGTGTGTGTGTGCACCCATGATTCAAAGATGATAATTTCAAAAGTTGTCAGTTTTATTAATATTCTGCTTTGAGTTCTGTAATGTCCTCCTCTTACATCCCAGTTACCACTTTGACTTTAGATTGTACAAACTCCTGCTGCCAGAATACTGATGAATAAATATAGTATATGCACATCACAGAATTACACTGGATCTGGCTCCTAGCTACATCTCAGAGCTTAACCTCTTGCAGGCTTTATGAAGACCCTCACACTGAGTCCTCTTTGACTTTCAGGTCTTTAGCTTAAGTCCAAAAGTGGTTGAGACGATACTGTTTGACTTGACTGGGATTTAGACTGGCAAAAACTTGAGTGAAACATATCTCAAAGGAATAGCTCCACACTTTAAGAAATTTACTTTCTTGTCGCGAGATAGAAGAGAAGATCCATACCAAAGTCATGTCTGTATGTTCAATATGAAGTGACAGCTAACAGGCAGTTAGCTTAGCTTAGCATAAAGACTTGGAACTGTGGGCTCTGTCCAAAGGTAACGAAGTCCACCTACCCGCATCTTTTAAGCTCTCCATTTTAACCATTACAGTGGAAACCACTTATAGTGATCACATCTGTCTGGGTTAAGGCTTCAGTGGGTAGAAATGGAGGGGGGAGATGGGTGCCGATCTGCACTGGCTGAGGATCATCGGAGTTTCATTTTGGTGGCGCATCACGTGACCGGGAATTATCAATCCACTTGACGAGGGCGGCTTGATCCACGTTTCCCCATGCACATTTGTTTTTCATTGAGAGAAAATAACTTCCCTTTTCCCGTCATGATTTCAGTGTGTACGCAGCATCAGCCTCAGCCTCAGCCTCAGCCTCAGCTATCCAACCGGAAAGCAGACGGTTCCCGAGGCAAATTATCAAGGGAGTAAATTAAAAAACAAACCAAAAATGTAAGCAACGTTAGTCTAACGTAGTTTTAAAATGTTTTTCTATATGTTATCATGTATGAATAGACCCGAAATGAACACTGTAAGTGGACTACATGATTACTATAGGCAAATTATTTAAACAACATTTGTATAGGAGTGATTCTGTCCCGAGCTTTTTGATCCATATGGGCGGTTGATCACAGTAACCGTGATCATTATCAGCGGTTTCCACTGTTTATCTTGGTTGCTTGATCTTTACAAAAACTAATATCTGGCCAGGGATCTTTGTTTCATGTTATTCCCATTCTCTCTCTCTCTCTCTCTCTCTCTCTCTCTCTCCTCGTTTCCTGTCATGTCTTTACAGTCGCTATCTAAAAAATGCATTAAGAAAACCCCCTCTCCATTCAAGAAAACAAAACAAGATAAGAAACAAGCATATTTCCCAAAATATCAAACTATGCTTTTGACTAAGCTTTCCCTCCCAGTTTTGAATTCCCTGTTTGTTATTCTCATCTTTTATCATATTGGCACAGATAGTTCTGTTTAATTGTTTGTAAAACACTTTGCAACAAGGCTGAAAATGTTTTTTGTTTTTTTCACAAGCTATTAGTGCGTCACTTTCTGCGTGTGTGTATCCTTATGTGATTATGTCTATGTGTGTTTGTCCGCTCAGACAGTGATCCAGACCATTTTGGCCCGTGTGTTTACTCTGCCACAATTGACTGGGATAATTGAATCCTTTCTTCTTTTCCTCTCCTTTCTGTTTATTCCTCGCAGCACTCCACCTCCGTTCCTGTCTGTTCTTATTACGCACATCGCTCCCTTTACTTCTCACCCCGGTATTTTCTCGCGGTCGACTCTCTCCTTATTCCTCTGCTGTTCATGTGTCACATGCGGCAGAGTGGAGCCTACGTTGTAGTCATCACTAATTCAAAGCAAACATGGGCTTTTATTTTCCTCTCTGATGCATGATGCATCCATTATTCACGAATCTTCACATACATATTTCTAATTGCTTGCACAAACGCACATCATGGGCATGAAGAAAAACCCATACTGTACATATTGCTGTTATAAAGTGAAAACTTTATCTCTCAAAAACTATTAACATCAAGAAAATCAGCCGGGTTTTTAGCTTGACAGTCGTGTATTTTATTTAACAGATAAAACTAATTTCTGCCTTGATTCCTTTGTTTTATGCAAAACCATAAAAAAATCTCTAAAATTAGAGTTAAAAGAGTTTTAACTGACAAATGCACAAAAGGCAACGACAACTCCTTTCCTTTTTGAAAGAAAAACGAGAGATTAGACAGGGGGGGATTTAAGGGTAAAACTCTTGTCTCTTCTTCCACTTGGCTCTCAGACTTCATTCAGACTACTAGAGAGTTTATGAAACGGATTGTCACTCTCAAACACATTACCTGCTGCCACTTTACGGTGGAGCTTAGAGGATATTTCATGTAATCTCCCTCTTTCTCACTCTATTTCTTCCTATTTCCACCTCCGGCCCCCTCAGCAACAATGGGCTCCCTTCACTATGCTGCTTTTCACTCCAATCCATCAGCACACTACATTTGCTCGACTGGTTCATCGACTTCATGTCGTGCATGCTGCCTAATAACAGTTATCTTAATTGAAATCAATAGAGGGATATAGAATTGACGGTGGCCAGGAGGGACTGGGTGGTGGCAGCTTATCTGCTTCCTGCTCCTCCACTCCTCTCTCCGTGCTTGTCTGTCTCACAGTGAGTGTTATGCCTCAAAGATGAATTCATCTCGGAAAAAGCACCGAAAAATGTAATGTTGATAGATGACGAAAGACTGCTATCCTGCCTACCTTGAAGCCTGATGGCGCTTGTTTTTCTCTCTGTGGTTCTGCTGTCTTTGGTAGTTGTCAGTAGAGACAGACAGGAAAGATGGGAGGGAGGCGTGATGACATGTGACAAAGGTTGCATGCCAGATTGGCGGGTACACAGTATGTGCCTGAGTCATCTGAGCCGCCACGACACCATCAAACCCCACGGTTTATAGCACTTGCTCCAGTTCCAAGAGGAATTATTCAGATAATTCTGCAGGATAGATGCAGAATTGTAGCATCTCTTTTATTACAGCCAAAGTGACGTTCCCTCTCCTTGAGTTAAAGGTTCGGTCGGTAACGATGAGAAACTAGCAAGTGTACATTAGATTTTTAAAAATGATCCCAGCCCAGTGTTGTCAACTCTTTTCCAATGAAAGTAGCTAGCAGCACTAGCTCCAAAAGTCCCTAAATCTAGCGAGAAAGTCACCAAGTCGGCAACACTGACAGTCCTTCACTTCAGCCCTCCCTCCAAAGCCACTCTCCCAAAATTATGATAACATAAACATATCATAATGAACATAAACAGCGAACATAGCTTGGATGATTGATTATTACAGTCGTGCAACAGCCACAGATGCTGGATTTTATTTCTTTATTTTGTCAGAGCATTTGATTTATTGATTGCTGTCGAGATGTAATGAGAATTTCAACAAATATAACAAAAAATGTGTTTGAACAACATTACCCACCCTACTTTAAGGAAATTACATCAATAGTCCATCTAGCTGTTTACATGGGAGGTGGACTGATTACTGCTTGACAGATAATTACAGGCTCCTTTTATAGTATTTTCACATTTCACGGATGCATTCATTCCATGTGAATGATGTGTACAGTCCCCTAATGTCTGGAGACGTTGCAAGTATGACAACGCACAAACAATCCAACACAATTAACCAAAATCTTGAATCACTAAAAACCTCCTCATGTCTCTTCACAGTCAACTCTCCCTAAACTGAAATGTGACATTTTGCGGCACTGCAATGCTGCGTGTCAACAGTCTAGTTTTTGGCCCAGAGTCCGTTAATCCTTTTCTGCATGAACAGTATGATACAATGTCAGCTTGTGGGGAGATTTAGTAGAGTAAATACATGAATAAATAGATCAGACTGATTTCAGGTCAAACAAATTAAACCTGTTTGTAAAAGCTAACCTGTAAGATAAACAGAGAGGATATGCAAGGTTGTGTGTAGGACACTGCAGAGTCATTTAGAGTCTGCTGCTCTGTAGAAGGTGTTAATAACTGTGCAGGGTGGCAGTGCCCTGGCAGCAAGCTGGAAGCAAGGTAAGCAGAGTGGTGATAACGGGCTGGAAAGGCTAACTAAGCAAGCACAGAATGAAAACTCTTTTTTTTATCCTTCTCAGACCTGCTCCAGGGGACCCAGTGCTCGCCTTGTGTATGTGTGTGTAGTAGAGCATTATTAATCTGGATCATTACAGGAAAGAGCCCAATTGACATGTGTGAAATGAAGTATATAATCCCTCCCTGGTAGGTATGACGGTGACGTTGATGGGATTTTTTCCCCCTTGCATTTTCAACATGGACTTAGGCGCCCAGGTCCAAGTTGAAACAGCATTTAATCAACTGTGATAGCTTGAGGAAAACAAGCTTGTCTACGCTCTGTGTAACTCAGGTATAACTAGACTAAATGGAAAACGTCACAATTATAATTTTCCTTCAAAATCGAGGTTCTAACATTGTGTGCACTGGTAATTGTTTTACAGGGTACCAGTTCTATTTGGGTTGTTTGGGCTAATTTCAATTATACTGTTTAGAAAGGTCTACAAGGACACACTCTCTATGTCCCTGTCTCTCTCTCGCGCTCTCTTTTTATCTCTCGCTGCATGTGTTTTGCGTAATGTTGAATGAATTTGCATCCTCTGTCAGCAGTGACGCAGGATGTTGCTGGGATTGGGTTGATGTGAAGTTGTGGGGGTGCAGCATTACCAGCGGGAGAGGTGTGCGTGCTGCTACATTATATAAACACACGCATGTGCACACACCTTCTTGAGGCTCTGTTACAATTTAATAGGATTAATTGTTTTTTTGTGTATTTATCATGTCATGTGACAATGTATTTTCAAGGAATGCTTATACTTTGTCATAATATGCGTCCATAATGTTCCCTAATTACTTGTGTCAGTGTGTGTGTGTGTGTATAATGAGTGTGTTTGACAAAGCAGCCTCCTGATGTTCCATTCTGGTCACATTATAAGGTGACATGAGGGTTTACCATGTTAGCACAATGTTATTCCTGCATAACAGGACACATACATGCGTGTCTGCATACTTACTATTACATATTTTTTTGTTTTTGAAGCACCTATCTGATGCACTGAATTGGTAATTGCTCTAATATTGACCATATTAAACAGATAAGGTGTTGGCCGGACTGGACAGATCCCCCAGAAATAGTTTTTGTGTATTTTTGTCACTAATATGAAATAATAAGGAAGGGCGGGCTGATTTTAATGCAGGATTCAATTTTATTCATATTTTGATTCATTTTATTGTTTATTGTTTTCAGCAGGATCTTATCATGTTAAAGTTTTTCAAAATCAGTTGTCCTAATTTGGGAAAGGTTGCACCCGAAATTCCATACTAACTTGCTATTTAATATGCTAAAATAGATGAGAGTTTTTTAGTATGTCCGAAACCTTAAGCTGGGCATATACTATATTACATTTTTTTCCAAACCCTATGATTTACTGTATCATGATCAATATCAGAAAATATCCTTGCGATAATGACTTTGCTCAGCCCTTTCAAATAATAACACTCATGTAACATTATAGAACAAAGATCTCAATCAGTTTAGTGAAGGAGATTTCAATTTAAGAAAATAAAGCACCGGTATCAGATTGCTACTCTGCATCAGCTCTGTATCAGCTATCACTATTTAGGTATCAGAATCAGTATGAGGAGATCTGTGTGCCCTGATCACGCTTTCCTCCTGATCTGTATGTATTTGCCAGCATATTTGAACACACCATCATGCACAGTATGTGAGTGTGTGTGTGTGTGTGTGTGTGTGTGTGTGAAGGGGTAATGAGGCATAAAATCAGACACGGCTGGTCGTGATCACTCTTGTATGGAGGCTTAGTTGTGACACACACGGCCTATACACTGTTCAAACACTAACCACTCTGTCTCTGTGTGTGTCTCGGGGGTTAGGGGGGAGCATAATCACATAAAATCTAGTCAAGGGTTCATTTTCCATAACAGAAACATACATGTCTGAAAATGTAATAAATTATTTTGTGAGGGAAAATATTTTCTCC
>CAKAKR010056872.1:0-13943 GCA_916700685.1 Adelosebastes latens | reverse complement strand
GCGCGGGGCTCTATTTTTTCAACTCCCTAGGGGGCGCTAGCGAGCCATTTTGAAACACCCAAACCCGAGACCCTTAAAATATGAAATTTTTCACCGCGTCTGATAAGTATGTCAAGTTTAGCAACTTTTGGGGTATGGCAAAGGCCTCAAAAAGGCGATTCATTTCGGAGAAGAATAATAAAAAACGCTTCAGTTTCAATAGGGCCTTCGCTGGCCCGACGTTGTCGGTGCTCGGGCCCTAATAATAAACGCTACAGTTTCAATAGGGCCTTCGCTGGCCCGACGTTGTCGGTGCTCGGGCCCTAATAAAAAAACTAATCAACAGCAATTTGTTCTTCCAGAAACAGTGTGTCTTTTAATAAAGATTACATGTGAATGAATCAATGTTCTGTATTCTTATAGGGTGGGATGATCGGCAACCTGTGAAGTGGAGCAGAAGCTATGGATTGCTGCCACGTAACAGTGAGTTAAACTGCACTGAGTCAGAATTATTCTTCTGTATATTAACATCTAGATTGACAACAGACAACAGAAAAAACAGATAACAGCTCGCAACTAAATAAATGGAAGAAAACACGGACAAATGGGCCGACAGTGAAGTCCAGGAGTTAACTTGTTCATGAGCACACACCCACTGAGCCGAAGAATGAGTGAGAGCCGCTGCTCAGCGAGCTAACCCAGTAGCACAAAGGCTAACCAAGTAGAATGAAACACATCCACTGAGCCGAAGAACGATGGCAAATTCTAAATGAAATTGCAAAAGGTACTTTCATGGCAGCTATTTTGCTTGAGTTTATATGATTGTGGCATATAACATAGTTGTTTATTTCTTCTTATATTACTTAAAAAGCGAGCTTGTGAAACATAGCGAACAAGCTGCACGCGGAAAAGAAAAAAAATCTCTTGAGCTATGTAATTCTCGGAGGAGCTTCCTAGTGGGCAGTTCCTCTCAAGGAGTCCCAAGAACTGTTTGGTCTGAAAATGGCTGCGGTTTGGCATCCCTTATACCATTAGTATCTTAGCCTGCAATTTTGATTCATTGAGCTAGCTGGCATTAGCCTGCTTCATTGATTCATAGCACCCTAGGTCGCTAGCTTTAATCTTCTGTAGAATATGTGCTAGGCAGCTAGCTAGCTATTAATCTAGTTTCAGTGTGCTGCTGGCCAATCCAGTTGATCAGGAGAGAACCAGACTGACTGCTGAACCCAGCTGCTGTTTTGGAAAGAGGAGGTGGTGGTAGGCGGGGTGGAAGTTAGTCAGGAGTGGCTGATGAGTTCAGATCAGAGCGGAGAGCTGTCGCATTTGTCAGATGGAGTTGTTGATTGACAACTGGATTGGGAGACAGCGGAGGCAGAGGGTCCACTGGCCAAGGACCACAGACCTGTCCCTTCCGTCCCTTCACAATATGCCAAGGCAACGTCAATTCAGCAACACCCCTCAATGGACTGCGACAAATAGTAAACTGAGTGCCCTCCTATTCAGAAAACACAATATGAAACTTACTAATATAAGACCATTCTAGGGCTGTATCGAATAGTTGGAAGCTTTAAATATTCATATATGAATACTGGTACATATTCTCAAAACATCCTATCAACAGAATAAACAGAAAGTTATGTCATGGACGGAGTGTGATGAGATATCACATTTGTGTTTTATAGATTCCATTTATTTAAATGTGTCCCCTTAAAGGGACTGTTTGTAACTTCTTACACGTATAAGTTGCTGGTCGGTGTCTCATGCGCGCTCACGTGTGTCTACGCTGTTCAGACTCAGACTCCAACACAAACTACAGTGAAGCACCAAAACCTCTTGGTTGTATCTAGTGAAGCCCGTCTGTTAAACAGTGTTGGCGGCGGTCGGAGGACGCGGGGGAGACCGTAGCTTTGGTCTCCAGGACCGGATTCTCTGCTGTACTCTGTTCCTCTACTCCTCTGCCTGCCTTCAGTCCTTCTCTCTCTCGCTCCACCTCTCACGTGCATGCTGCTCACTCCACACTGCAGAAGAGTTAGTTTAGCTCTGAGAATATCTAGTGAATGTTCAGTGGACGTTTGTGCAGAAATAAATGCTGCGGTCGGGAGGCTGAGGCAGGAAAAGCCAACACTAGGATCAGCATTGATTCATGGAGAGACCTTCGTCTGGTCAGCTAACATTACTGCCAAGCAGCTGAAATATAGAGTGATATTGTGCTTTTAGCTGACGTGTGTCGCCTCACTGTGTTGACCGATGCTCGTTCATGTCTATGTAGAGCGAGCACATGCGCGAGCGCGAGCAACAGGACGCTGACTTTCGTTGACTTAACTGCCACAGGTGTCGTTGTTAACAAGCAATTTCTGATTCTTACAAACAGTCCCTTTAAAGCAGCATCATAATGGTGACAAAAGCTTTGGGAGTGAGTTGAGTCCCGTGCAGACACGAAGAGGAAATGTGAGTGGAAAGATGGCCTGTAGATCCAGTTATGCTCCACTTCTTCATAACACACAACCGCTTTTCCCACTGTTGCCACTATCTCCTCTATCCAGATCAAGCCCCCAAGGCCTGATCCTGATCTGTCGCTCTCTGCTCTCAGGGTTAAATAAGTGCGAGGGAATTTGAGGGAATGTGGCAGTATTCCCAGTCCCATTCCCGTTCCACGGCCTGTCCATGAATTACGAGGCTAATTCCAGATAATGAGGGAGGTCATGTTGGATGGATGTAGCCATGGAGCCACTGTGTGTGTGTGTGAGTGTGTGTGCGTGACATAAATGGCTGGCACAACTAAACTACAAAAAACCACAAGTATGCCTGACCTACTGACCCCTTTGCGTTGCCATAGCAATCAGGAGTGGTTAAACACCCAGTGTACTGATGTTGCATTGATTTCCTGGAACTTAAAGTGTGTGATACTTTGCTTTGAAAGGTTGCCGTCCTTTATCCGCGCTTTCATCTGCAGCCCCGTGTAACCCATTCAGAATCAACTGCGGAACTGTGAAAGTGAAAACAGCTTTGTTTCTATGTTTTTCTGTTTCTCGGTGTCTAAATAGTTGTGTCTTTTCAAAAGAGGCTGATTTCATTTGAAAGCACCGGCGGTCCCTCTGTAACCTTACAGCTCGCAAGGAATATCAATAGCATTGCCACTGTGCTTTCCTTGACACGTCTTGAAGCATCTCCTCCACGCAGATCGCACAGGATTCTAGCTGATAGATGTTGTGATGCTTTTCAAAAGGCCGGCCGCTCTGACAGATATCTCTGCCGTGCACGCTGTGCCCTTCTCTCTAGTGTCTTGCCTGCTGTGCAGAGCTGTTATGGCTGCTATTCACTGGGTGGCCTTCTACAAGGTTTTCTGGCATAAAGACGATTTGACCTCCAGTGTGCTTGTGTGTTCGTGTGAGTGTTTGTGTCAGTGTGTGTGTGTGTGTGTGTGTGTGTGTGTGTTTGGGCAAAAGGGTTAAGCAGAAATGCAGCAAAGCAGTATTTGTGTTCTCCCCTAACTATTGTCCCCTCACATACCAACGAGTTCTACAATATTCGGTGCTTTTCCCCGATCGTTGAGCACAATGTTGATGCCTTGAACATAAAAAAACACAACAATATGGAAGCAGAGTTATTAGAAAGTTTGTAGTTGTGACATTTTCTTATGATTCATAAAATGCCTTTTTTGCTATCAGGAGTTGTTCATATGTAGGTCGCATGGCTCACACTGTCATCTCTCACTCCGATCGGTGAGAGTGGAAGAGAGAGACGCAGGTAGATATAAATATCTATTGACTGGAGATGCATATGTTGCAATACCCATACGTGACCACAATGTATAGGCAGTAAGCGCTATTTTACACAGGGCATACTGAGATCAATAAATCAGATCTGGTAGTAACTGCCCTCGTACAGTCTCGTAACCGTTGACTGTCACGTTTAGTTGTAGCCTGATATTAAGGATAACCATGATAAACTTTTTAGACGTTTATTTTTTAACATATTCTGCTCATTTTCTAACAAAATATATGCGAACTAGAACATATAAATCACAAAACCATAGTAATTGTTTATTGATTTAGTCTATTGATTTTGTTAAAACTGTTACATGCAGTTTAAGGGCGTTTTCACATTAGGTACGATTGCCCCCCCCCTCTCTGCTCAGCTTTCACGTTAGTAAATTTGTTCCGTTCCCCGAGTACACTTGCGTCATCATCCATGTGTATTTGTTTATGTTGAGATCAGCTGTTCTAGTGGCGGAGCATCGTAAAACACTTCATTCAAACTTCACAGAAACACAATAAAACTCACCAAAACCGTCGTCGTTAGTCTTTCCATTAAATCACCAACTCTGGTTTGGCCAAAATAAACTCTTATTTCACAGAGTTTGCTGTGAAAATAGGCCGACTCTACACGTTGTCCACCCCCACCCCGTCTCTCTCTCTCTGCCCGCTGAGCAGCTGAGCAGCTCTCGTTCTTCGCAGACAGATCATTAAATCAGCTAAATAAAATAACAAACATCGTTCAACCCCATCGCCTACTATTGTCTATATTTTAAGGAACCTCTTTCCTGCCTCCCTGCTGTATCATCCACGGCCGTGCAGCTCGGAGGGTGAGATCGGCGCATGCTGCGCGCAGATACAGACATAGATATGAAACTGTTTTATATGTATACAGATTTCGGAGGAGACCGGCGGCATTGAAAAAAGCCTGCTTTTTCTATACTACTCGCTCACTGCTAACGTTACTCACGTTAAATAGCGGCCCACTTCCGTGTTTTGGCACGGTTGGCTTTCACACCTGATGCGAACCGTACCCGAGTGCACGTGAACCGTACTCCAGACCACCTTTTCAAATGGACCCGGATCGACGACCCGTGTCCGAGTACGGTACGGAGCGTTCACGCTAATCAATCGAACCGGACTTTGGGGACAAGTGTACTTGGATCCGCGCCCGGGTCCCTGATGTGAAAGCACACTAACATTCACTATTGTGTGGTTGTTCAGCCGGTGTGTATATATAGTCCTTTACAGTAGTTTCCTCTCCTTATTTTAGTGCTTACTTTAAAGATAACAATTTTCACAGTGGAAATTATGCTTCAGCTGTCCCCAAGTGTCATTTATCCGCGTACATTACACCGCTATAATGTGTAAAAAATGATGGTTTTAAAGCGTGTAGGCCTCAGAGGATTGGTATCTCACCTCCTCACTGTAAACACGGAGTCTGTTGACTGTGTCACAGGGCTTAATAGTTCCATTTCCAAACGCTCCCGGTGGAGCCCCGAGATCTGATTTTATCACTTGCTATGCTCTGGATTATTTCTTTTTTTTCTTGTTGAAACTTGGTCCGATGTTGATATTTCTCTCAATGCGGCATGTTCTCAGGAATATCTGTTTTCTGAATAGGCCGAGGTTATCTGGTCATGCTGGAGGACTTTCAGTCATTTATAGTGCTGATAACCATTATTCCATTTATCAATTAGTCTATTCATTAAAATATCAACCTTTTGTTGATTGTTTGAGTCATTTAAAATACCAAACACCTGGTTAATGTAAGGTTTTAATGCTTGTTGAATTGGTCGGACAAAACAAACAATTCCAATGTGTCACCTTTGACTCTGGGAAACATTTTGAACTGCTACACTTTATAGACAAAAGGATTAATTGAGAAAATAATAATTAGTTGCAGCCCATGTGTCATTTACAAAAGCAGGAAAAAAGGGAGCATGCATCTTGTAAGCAGCATGTTTCAGATCATCTCCATCTACAGACTACACCCTTGATTTGTTAATGACTTGTAAACCTATAAATCTCTCACGATGCCTTAAAATTGCTCCCTTATTTTGACATTTGAGAAACTATAAACAACATATGTCATGTATTTTTATGTGATGAGTGACTAACACAGTTAATCCGTTTCACAAAGCACAATGTAAAACCCTCCTCATGTTGCCTTTTTCATGCCAGCAATGACAAGAGGAATGAAGGCTTTTAAATCCCTGCCAAACACACACACACACACACACACACACACACACACACACACACACACACACACACACACATACACACAGAGAGGACCCCATTGGCAGGTAACTTTCGGTCTCAGTATCCAGTCGCCTCTGCTGCAGCGCCAAGAGTGCCAAAGGCCTCTCGGTTGCTTTTTGAAGTGCAACAAGCCCCCTCTGTCCTCGTACATGTCGCAGATGGGGGAACCTGAGCTCGGCATCGGGAGAGAGAAGGGGCATCCCAGTGAGATCTGTCACAGGAAACAGGAAAGAGGATAAAAGCATGGACACGTAGAAAGGGAAAGTACATGGCACACACACACAGTTGGCCACAATATTGATAAAATGACAAATCGTTTTAAGCAGTGGGCAACCTCCGGGGTCTGAAAAGTGCCTTAAACCTGTATTCTTTCTAACAGCCAGCAGGGGGCGACTCCTCTGGTTGCTAAAAGAAGTCTGATTGTATAGAAGTCTATGAGAAAATGAGCCTACTTCTCACTTGATTTATTACCTCAGTAAACATTGTAAACATGAGTTTATGGTCTCAATCGCTAGTTTCACGTCTTCTTCAATACAGCATGATGTTCATTTAGTAAATTATGGTTCCATTTAGAGACAAACAGACCATAAAGCAGGGGATGCTTTAGGGCGGGGCTACCTTGTGGTTGACAGGTCGCTACCATGCCGTTGTCTGGTCTGGGAGTTGTCCGTGTTTTCGTCTTACAACTTTGATGGTACGTGTCCACAGGATCCGTCCTTTCCACGCTTCCCATTCATTGTCGATGTTAGCAGCCGTGCAATGCATTCTGGTAGCGTGGCGGCGCGATTCAAGAGACGGGGTGTCACGACATCCGTTCCTCATTTGCATGAAGTTGGAGGGCTAGTCTACTTTATGCAAATCATGGGCGTCCGACGCGACTCGCCGCCTCTGGAAACTCCCGAGAATCTTTTCAAAGAAACGTTGTTGATCCAAAATAAAGCATAAGCACAGTATCGGACCCGATACCCGATACCGGTATCGGTATCGGTGCATCCCTAATTTAAATCAACCTTTCTTTTGTTTTGGTGCAAATATGACAAAGAATTTGCTGGAATATGTATGTAGACATGCTTGTATGATGATGAAATGCTTGTAAAAACCCATCATATTCACAGACAGAAAGTACAGACAGGTTGTGTCTAGATGCACACGTACTAGGCACACTTAGGGAAACACACTCACATAGTACAGTCAGACAGAGCAGAGATCAGATGTACACAGACGGTTCAGTGCAGACGGTGCCGCTCACATCTCTATTGGCGTCTGGGCCAGAAGAGGAGACATCAGGTAATTAAAAAGAAAAAGTGAGAGAAAGAACAAGAGAGGGGGGGAGAGTGGGAGGGAAGGAGAGAAAGAGGCCAGTAGGGAAGAAAGATAATGGACAACCTCATGCAGCTTCGCCTGAAAACATAACTTGTCATTAGCGGTGCCATCAGCAAACCGCCGCGTTAAAGCCCACCGGGTTCTGCCACAAAAGCCCGTCACGTATGTGAGACGCAGAAAAGTTCTCCTGGAGAGACAGCTGCCGCTTTCTGTTGTCGCTATCGCCATCAGACTTTGCTTTTGTCTGTGCATGAATACATCCCTGTGCATGTCCATCTCCATGCGCAGCACAGTGCAGCATCGCTGTGCGTAGGTGTGCATGTGTGCGTGTGCCTGTCCAGTGGTTAAATATTAAGCTGGAACTGTCAAGCTTGCTCAGGAGGAACTTTGCTTCCAGGCACGTCGTCCACCTCGGGCTCCCAGCGAGCAAGAGAGGGAAAAAAAATGGGAGGGATGAGGTGAAGAAGTTCAATCATTCTGCGGTTGAAGGTGAAAAACAAAAACACTGGAGAGTAAAAGTTTTCACAGGGAAGGAAGAACTCAAGTGACAGATTTCTGTCTCTCTTCCCACATCCTTCGCTCCAGTCATCTGTCCAGTCTGAGAGAGAGAGAGAGACACTGAGCTGTCATTATGAAAATACAGTATGTTTTCATTTTTCTGTTTGTTTTCTGTCGTCATGGCAGCGGTAAGTGAAGTTAGCTTGTGTCAGGTGCCTGTTGGTTTGACCCCCCGTCTTTGAAGCTGACAAGCGCTCAGAAAACACGCCGAGGAGATTGGACGGTTCACTTTCACACACCCACACAGGCTCACATGCACAGGGAAACCAAGCACACACACACACACACACATGGTAAACATGATCTCAAATATACTGGCAGGGGAAGGGCTGGCATGGAAGTGTTGAAATCCAAGTTGATTGGGGCCTGTCGGTCTCTGTCTTTAACACCCCTCATCATATGTGAGGAGAGTCGATCTCATCTTAGATATGGAAGGAATGAGTGTAGAAAAGAGACACCCACAAAACTTTAAATACAGCTCTCTCGTGTGTGAGCACAGAGAAATAAATATGGTTATATGAGAGTACAAAAAGCAAACAGGGACACATAAGTTTGTCTCTGCACTTCCTCATCTTTAATCCCTCGCCTGTAAACAAACTGAAGCAAAGGTCCAACATGCCGGGGCAAAAATGAATAAGTAAAACAAAAAGTCACACGCGCACATTATTCATGTGGTGCTGTCCATTTGACTGCATGTGCTGCTGCCTCGGTGCAGCGAGGAAGGTAGAAAAGTGGCCCAGCTCTCTCTCTCTCTCTCTCTCTCTCTCTCTCTCTCTCTCTCTCTGCTCCGGCTGATTTGAAGTGAACGAGTCTCTCGTTCGGTACGCCGTGTAAATATTTCAGCAGTTCAGACGCCTGCGCTAGGCCTAGCCGCAGCGCTAACATGTCATTGACCATTAGTGCTAACCTGCTGCTTCTGCTTCTCAGCTTTATCCTCTCCCCTCTTTTGTTTCTCACAACTTTTCTGTTTTTGCACCGTTCCCTGTGTGTCATACATGTTAAAAGACTTCCTGTAGATAAGGTGTTAATCATGGAGAAATCTGCTGGCGTGTGATGTGTGTATTCGGATTATGAAGAAGGAGAATTAATTGTGAGAGATTGTGAGGCAGCAACTTGGGGTGCTTTCACAACCGACCTGTTTGGTTGGGTTCAAACAACCTCTGGTGTATTTTGGTTTGAATCGCTCGGTGTGGTTTGAACTCTGGTGCTGACTAAACAACCGTGATCTGGCTGTGAACTGTCAGGGAAGCGATCTGTATCAGCGGCATACAGCGATCAGCCAAAACAATATAACCACCTGCCTAATATTCAGTAGGTCCCCCTTTTGCCGCCAAAACAGCCCTGACCCGTCGAGGCATGGACTCCACTAGACCTCTGAAGGTCTGATGTGGTATCCGGTACCAAGCTGTCAGTAGCAGATCCTTTAAGTCCTGTAAGTTCCGTGGATCGGACTCGTTCGTCCAGCACATCCCACAGATGCTCGATTGGATTGAGATCTAGAGAATTTGGAGGCCGAGTCGACACCTCGAACTCGTCGCCATCCACATGATGTAAAAGAAAACGTGATACATCAGACCGGGCCACCTTCTTCCATTGCTCCGTGGTCCAGGTCTGATAGTCACGTGCCCATTGGAGGCGCTTTTGGCGGCGGACACGGGTCAGCATGGTCACCCTGACCGGTCTGCGGCTACGCAGCCCCATACGCAACAAACTGCGATGCACTGTGTGTTCTGACACCTTTCTATCGGAACCAGCATTAACTTTTTCAGCAATTTGAATCAATGAGTCTCGGGTCTGACCCTGTCGCCGGTTCACCAGTTCTCCTTCCTTGGACCACTTTTGGTAGGTCCTGACCACTGCAGACCGGGAACATCCCACAAGAGCTGCAGTTCTGGATATGCTCTGAACCAGTCGTCTAGCCAGCACTATTTGGCCCTTGACAAAGTCGCTCACATCCTTATGCTTGCCCATTTTTCCTGCTTCCAACACAAAGTTCAAAGTGTTCACTTGCTGTCTAGTATATCCCCCCCACTGCCAGGTGCCATTGTAACGAGATAATCAATGTTATTCACTTCACCTGTCAGTGGTCATAATGATATGGCTTATCAGTGTATATATTCATGCAAATCATTTGGTAACCGTGGCTCTTGGTGACCACCGGAGGAGATAAATGATAAGGGTGTAACGATATATCGATGATCAACGATCCAATATCGATGCAGAGTGAAAATACACCTTTATTTTGAAATTACAACGGCACGTCTGTGTCACCATTTCCGTCCAAGCACATCTCCTTCCTAAACATTCAAACAATGCTTAAATGTGGCACTTTATAGTGAACAGGAGGTCTATATTTATTCTTATATTATTTAATTGTCAAATCATATTATAGTTGCTTTTTGTGAGTTGATGTAAATGTAAGTAATTGTGTTAAATGGACACATGATATCGTCTCATATCGATCGAAGGCCCCTTGAATTGAATCAAATCATATTGTGGCAGACTTTGTGATATCAGCAAATACTGTTGTCCAAAGAATTAATATAATATCCTATTGTGATGAAAAATGTGATTTACACCCCTAATAAATAATCACATAATGATGCATGACTTGCTGTCAGCCACTATGATTTTGATTTTCACCAATTTTTTGGGTTCATGTAGCGCTAGAACTAAGTCCCCGTCAGTCTTCATGTTTACTCCTCTTGGTTTGTTTGTAATTAGCCGATGTGAACAACCAACTGGACCAGAACTAAAAGGCAACAATACAAATTAGACCAAATTAACTGAACTATACAGGTCTCCAGAAATCGACATGCTTTAGGGCTGGGTATAAAGTCAGTATGTTTTTTTTGGGTACTGATTGAAATGTGTCCGTTGCTCAGAGTATCAAAAGTATAAAAAGCTGACAATGAGTGCTTACTAGGTTCATACACTTTAATTTACTTATTCTTTGATCAGACAGTTTCTGATATAAATTTTAGGCTCTTTTATTTGAGCAAAGTTCAAGTAAGCTGCATTATTTGGATGACTTTTAATATTTGAGAAGATTTGCTTCTGTTTGAAATGAAGAAAATAGTTTTTGTAAATAAACCGTAGACTGTATTTAAGAAGTGGACGTAGTCACCGTGACGTCACCCATTGGTTTGTGGACTGCTGTTTTGATGCCTTGAGTTCGCCATCTTGGTTATTTGCAACCAGAAGTGTCAGAGTGTGAGAAGTGTGAGAGGGTGGAGCTAAGTACAACTGAATACTGAATAAGACATTTTTAGGTGACCAAAAAGATTATAATGAACTGAAAACACACTGTGAAAGGGTTAAAGTTGTATGACGAAAACACGGACAACATCGTGGTAGCAACCTGTCAATCACAAAGTAGCTCCGCCCTAAAGCATCCCCTGCTTTATGGTCTATTTGACTCTAAATGGGACCATAATTTACTAGATGAACATCATGCTGTATTGAAGAAGACTTGAAACTAGCGATTGAGACCATAAACTCATGTTTACAATGTTTACTGAGGTAATAAATCAAGTGAGAAGTAAGCTCATTTTCTCATAGACTTCTAAACAATCTGACTTCTTTTAGCAACCAGAGGAGTCGCCCCCTGCTGGCTTTTAGAAAGAATGCAAGTTTAAAGCCTCGTCCACACTGGGAACGTCAGCAGCGCGTGGCGGCTGCGTTACCTGTTGTTTTTTATTTTGGTGTCCGTGTTAACAGGTTAGAGCAGCCACTCTCCTCGGCTGCGTGTCAGCTGCGTATCCTCTAGAGATTCGAGGTCTCACCTATTTTTGACGTGAGCTGCGTGCATTGGCTTCACTTTTCAGACCCGGAAGTTGCCCACTGAGAAAAACCTGTCTATATATTCCTCAAAGTAAGGTGTTTGAAAGGTATTGTTTTGGTATCAGTACTGAAAGGTATCGGCACTAGTTGTAGTTGCAAAGTGGTCATGAAAGTTATAAAGCATCTTGAATATTCAAACAAATTAAGTTGGCGTGTTGTCTGACCTCCTGAACCTCGTGTTGATTCTGACAGTAGGTGGAGAGGATGGTTGAGCGTGTGCAGTACGTCTTCAGAGGGACACACATTTTGTATAAAGGTCTTTAAACAGAGGATGGGTTGCACAGGGTGAACAAAGAAACAACAACAAAATACTCACACATATTTTAATCATTTTATAAACCTTTCTCTTCTGTCTTTTATATACGCTCACACTCACACTCCCATAACACAGAGGATGGATCAATCAAGAGAACAACAGGTCCGGCCTGTCAGCTGAGGCACAGTCTGAGTCCAATCGATCCAGAGGCAGATCTTATTGGTGTGCACTCTATTTGGGCTGGAACACACACACACACACACACACACACACTGTACAGACAGAAACACTCTGCAGACATACACAGACGTGAGTCATAAGCTCTAGGTAGGAATCTTTTATAGTGGCTTTGGTCCTAGTTGCTAATCCGTCTCTACCACATAGATGCTGTTCTGGGGATGTCTGTGTATGAGTCATGTGTGTGTGCGTGCATGCATGTGTGTGTGTAGGAGCGAGTGTCTCTGGAAAATATCGAGGGAGCTGATGGATAAAACAGGCTCCTTTAAGAGTCCCAGTTCTGCGTTTAACCTGCCAAAGATTCACACAGAAATGAAAAAGACTGGGAGAACATGGAGGAGATGGAGAGGCGGCGGTGGCTGAGAGAGAGAGAGAGAGATATATGAAGCCGCCCGCCTTCCCGTCAGACTCTCTCACGTCAAGAAGCTCAGATTTGGTTTGCGACACATTGTCGTCCATGTCCAGTCGTGCGTTTCCCAAAAGTGTAGCCGCTAAACAATTGTTGTTAAGAAAGAGCCTCCTGACTCCAGAGATGTAGCTAGAAGTGTAGTTGAAATCCACCTGACTCCAGAGTTTCCTCCATTTTGTGTTAATGAAGAGAACAAGTTTACTGCAACAGGGAATGCAATGGGTCTTCTGTAGCACTTATACACTGTGAATTCAGTAAGACCATTGCATTTTTCTCACTTTAAAATGGTAGTTCAAATTTCAGGCCTATGTCATGTTATTAAATAGGCGTTATCAGTGGCACCATAGATGATGCTACACCCACTAGTAGGTTTTATCATCTATTCACATGGTAGATCACAGACAGAAGGTTTAAAGGTACTGTTTGTAATAAATTATTTTGGTTGACTTCTAATTTCTAAAAAGCATGACGCTCCATACGGGGTGGAAAACACGTGGCTTTTCACCGAGGAGGCCGGGGTTTGCAAGATTTGCTTGCTTTCACTTTTGAAAACGTAGTTATTTTAAGCCAGAATTATGATTTTCCCTGAACGTAACTAAGCGGTTTTGTTGCCTAAACCTAAAGAAATTGTAGTTGTGTTGCCTAAACATAAAGAAGTTGTAGTTTTGTTGCCTAAACCTAGGAAGTTGTAGTTTTGTTGCCTAAACCTAAAGAAGTTGTAGTTTTGTTGCCTAAACCGAAAGAAGTTGTAGTTTTGTTGCATAAACCTAAAGAAGTTGTAGTTGTGTTGCCTAAACATAAAGAAGTTGTAGTTTTGTTGCCTAAACCTAAAGAAGTTGTAGTTTTATTGCATAAACCGAAAGAAGTTGTAGTTTTGTTGCCTAAACCTAAAGAAGTTGTAGTTTTGTTGCCTAAACCTAAAGAAGTTGTAGTTTTGTTGCCTAAACATAAAGAAGTTGTAGTTTTGTTGCCTTAACCTAAATAAGTTGTAGTTGTGTTGCCTAAACATAAATAAGTTGTAGTTTTGTTGCTTAAACCTAAAGAAGTTGTAGTTTTGTTGTCTTAACCTAAAGAAGTTGTAGTTTTATTGCCTAAACATAAAGAAGTTGTAGTTTTGTTGCTTAAACCTAAAGAAGTTGTAGTTTTGTTGCCTAAACCTAAAGAAGTTGTAGTTTTATTGCCTAAACATAAAGAAGTTGTAGTTTTGTTGCTTAAACCTAAAGAAGTTGTAGTTTTGTTGCCTAAACCTAAAGAAGTTGTAGTTTTGTTGCTTAAACCTAAAGAAGCCTTTTTGTTTGTGTTCAAAACGTGACGTTTC
>CAKAKR010056868.1:0-10690 GCA_916700685.1 Adelosebastes latens | reverse complement strand
ATTCCCCCATTATCTCCAGAGAAACAATGTGTATGAGTTTGTCTGTATGAAACAGCATGAGGAATTAAGGGAGGGGGGTTATATGGACATGTACAATAGTTGCTGTTTTCTGGAAGGAATAGGTGACAAATGCTTCCTTGAAAAATCACATGATGAGCTCCAGTCATCCCGGCTGGACAGTGAGCTCTAAGGGAGGAGGGTGAGCGGATGAGGAGGGGGAGGGGGAGGAGGAGGAGGGGGCTCATTCAGAACAGCTGAAGAAAGGAGAGGGAGGTGGGAGGAAGAGGGAGGCAGGGGTGGTCCCAGCATGACATGTGTGTCAGTCTGTTGAAATGTGTGTGGAGCCCTCTCTGCTGTTCATACTGGCTGAGAAGCGCTGGAAGAGAGAGACAGCCTCTGCACTCAGACCGAGTTTACTAGTGAAGACCGAGCCAAGAAGCGAATAGATTTTTACTGAGTGTGCACAGAAGTGAAGGAAAACTAATTTTTCAAATATATTTTTTAATCATCTAAAAAATTGTAAATCTTTTTTTATTTTTGTAATTTTTTAAAGAGATTTTTTGGACTTTTACCAAATGCTTGGAACAATAACTTTAACAGGTAAGAACAATGATTCACTAAAGTCTCATTATTTAAAATGTTTCTCTTTAACTTTGCTAAAAATGTGTGACTGTTCTACTTTGAAGTACTAATATAATTTAAGTTGAAACTAGTAATTTTTTCAGGATGTGTCTGAAACCCAAAGCAGTGGTTTCTCCTCACATGAGTGACTATAGCTGAAGGCATTGTTGTCCTGAGGGTGTGGTTAGTTAGCATAGGGGTTTGTAGATGCTCTGGCTTGGTGGGTGATGGTTTTGCTTTGGCCAATACAGAGCCTCATCATGTATGTAGAAAGTAAAATAATGTTTAAATGACGTCTCATTTCATTAACTTTTATTTTACCCTGTTTAAGAGCTTAAATTTAAAAGTGTATCATCAAGTGTTCCTTCATCATTCTTGTGCATCACCAGCTTTACAGAATGTACAAGAAAACATCCCCCTTTTTCATCCCCTTTAATAGCCAAACCTGTTTATCGACTGTATACTACAGATACCACTCAGTTTACCATCTCTGGCCAAGTGGGTGCCCTAAACTCTGAAGTATACATCCTTTACTACGGCCAAACTTATTGTTGGGAAAAGAATTTCACACAGTGACAGCTGCCAGATAGAAGATGCATTTATAGAAACATTTTCAAAGCCCTGCTTTTAGCTCACATCACCGTGCGAGCCAGCTCCTTGTGTCCCGTCATGTGAAGTGTTTCATTAGATTAGAGTGGGATCCTAATTCCCAGTGGGGTTATTCAGCTTAGCCACAGAAGGTAGGGAGGGAGGAGAGAGGGGGGCGTATGAAATTAATTGCATGCCAAGTTTGATTCTTCTCCAGGTCATAACTGGGAGTGATGGTTCAAATTGAGCAGGTCGGGAATGTTTTGCTTGGTGGTGACCTCAGGTTTTTGTTCTCTGCACATGAATGAGATACCAAAGCACTGTTTGTGTTTTGCTGTGGGCTAATTCACATCAGACTTGATGGAGATAAACGGTGCAACCAGTGGGTGTTGTCGATGTGTCTGGTCCCTCGGAGCCTCGGAGACGCTTTGACCACACCTTTGATACAGAGAGGGGGCGCTAGTATGGGGTCTGTTGGGGGAGGGTGTGGGGGGATGCCCTCTTTTTAACTGACTTCTTTTGTTTAAAGGGCTTCTGCTCCAGACTGATAATTACAACAAGGATTTGCATATATTTGGCAAAGTTTGTAAATAGTGTATAGAAAGAATAGCTGCCATTCAGCTGCCCTTCAACCCCCCCTCCTGCCTCAAACAACACACAAACACACACTAGGGCTGCAACAGCCACAACAGAAACATTATCTGATCTCACTGGAGACTGGAGTAGATTTACAACAATCATCTTTGGCTGCGGCGATGATATTTAATACGGGAGCATCGCCTTACCAGATTCTCTCACACTGGCACACAAACAACGGCGGCAGAGAGAAGCATTTCAACTATGAATGTGTGTGTCTGAGATATGTAACACCCTCTAAAGTGAGTTAGGGCTTCGGCCCCGGGGCATACCCCCTACCCCCCCCAGCGCCATCCCTTCATCTCCTAACTGTCCCCTCCTCGCCCCCTGTAGCCTCACCACTCACACTCACATTCTTTCTGGTACAGTCGTTATTCAAAACACCCACCCTCCTCCTCCACCACACATTAACCGCCCCCCACCGCAAACCAAATCAATCTAGTTGTGTGCCTGTAAAAAAAAAAAGAAGTTGGGCCGGAAAACAAAGATCAAAAAGACCAGAGAGATGCCAGTAGTCTGTTAAATCAACATGAGTCCTGTTTTATTATCCATGTAGATACACATGGCTTCGTCTGGCTTACCAACAGTGCGAACCTTCCCACATACACCCAGACGTCTTCATTCAAAAACCTCTGTACTGCGCCATCATTGAAAACAGCTTAGAGGAGCTGGTGTAATTATGTACACTAACTATAATTGAGCTGAATTTGTTTTTCATATTAGATGAGCACAGACTGCTCTTTATATGGCGTTTGTTGTTCTTCTGGTTTTACTTGCTTGCTTAACAACCGCGTGATTGAACCCTGAAAATAACACCTATGTGAGAGACTGCCATGTGACACTGCTGTATTTTATAAATCACCCTTTCTTTATTCATGTTTACACCAATTTGGTCAAGTCAGCAATCTTCTCCCAAGCTGCTGTGTGTCTTGATAATAGAAAAGTTGACCACCCCCCTTCCTTTATTTTGGGAGGCCAGAGAGGGTTAGAAGGCTATTGTGTTTGTCTTGGGATGGGGGGTGGGTCCCCATCCATCCTGCTGTGGTGGAATTTGGGTCAAGGAGATTGGGACTTTTTTTTTCATTTTAAGGAGGGGTAATCGTAGTAGAGGCCTGTATTGTTTGGTTTGAATCCTACAGTCGAGACACAGTTTGACCGAAAAACAAACAAACATTCTTGAAGTCCCCTGGCATTTAAATTGAGCTTATGTTTAGAGCATCCTAAAATAATCTTCCCAAACACAGACTGAACAGCATAGCTCGCATTCCTCTCAAGTCAAATCTATACATAAGATATGGGCGTGACCTCACTAATTACTACTAACATTAGTGTATGAAAGCACTTCTTTATTTTAAATTTAGTGTGAAACACATCAGTGTTTTGTGAGGTTTTACATAATTTCTAGACATAATATTTTTTCTATTTTGATGCTAAAATATTCCAGGAATGCAGTGCTACTGGGTGAAGCTTCATGCCTATAATTTGGGAAAAGGATGTGGACACATGTGGGCGCGTAGTTTTACATTTTTGTGTGAGACAAGAACCATCTTTCACAGATTTGTTTACAAAGTGAATCAAATGTTCATAGCAGATACCATAATGAAACTGGGAATTGGGATCAAATACATTGTTTTTTACATTGCATTTTTGTAGAGCTGCGCTCTCTTAGTCGATTAGTCGACTAATCGGTCATTTTGGTCTTAGTCGACTATGATTTCTTTAGTTGAATAGCCGTTTTTTTATGCTTTATTCATGCTGAATGACTCATAGCTAGGAAACTTATGAGCATATCTCTGGTAAACACAAGATTTAAAGTGGTGCTTTTGTGTGATTCTTTGTGGGGTTTTACAGATCTGTCGATTAAATCAACTAATCCTTTAGTCGACAAAATTGTGCAAGTGTTAGACGACTAAGAATCTCTTTGGTCGAGGATAGCCCTGCCTTTTTGTGAAGGAGGTTAATTCCCACAGTGTGCATGGTTTTAGAGGAGTGCATGTGTGTCTTTGTGTTTCCCAGTGTGTGTAATCAGGTAAGCTGATAGCTAGGCATTAAAAGGCCTGGGAATTTGTTTTGAGAGTCCAGGGGTATCAGATGTGAGGTTGTCCAGACTGTAGTGAGATCTGAGGAGAAAAGAAGAAAAGCTGCAAACACTGGCAGGTCGTCATCCCCCCTACGCCTTCCTCTGTCAAAACACAGATAGACATGGCAGGCAGATATTGTGTGTATGTGTTGTGTATGTGTGTATTTGTCTCTTATCTCAGCTGATAATACAGCATCTCTCTTACATTTGTATAACTACAAGGGAATTGAATAAGTGATCCAGTTTAACCATCAAAAGAAGTAGAAGTGGTTCTCACACAATGCACCATTGGAAGGTTGTGTTATAGGTCTGGCGTGTTTACATAGCCCAGGATTAGCTGGGCCAAATTGCAATCTAATTTTCTAATAATCAATTTAGTAGTCATATGCTTGATAAACTCTGCTCAAGGGGTCGGCATCTCAGCGAATACTTTCTGTACAACGTCTCTGATTAAACGCAGATGGCAATGAGACATTCTCCTGTTTCTCCTCAGAGTAATCACATAGAGATTTTTATTGAAAGCAGATTGGTTTCCTATTGATTTCATTACCCAAATATGTTGAATTGCAAGTTACAAATCGTAGCTCTGGTCAGCAATTTTATTTGAATGTCATGGGAACATCATTAGTGATGTTTCTGTAGCACAGTGGGAGCTTTAAGAGGAAATAGTAAAACTGAAGCAAGAAAACCGATCAATATCTTCATCAAAGTTGCTTCTTTTCTTGTCATTTCAGTTGGCCAGCCAGATGGTATGGCTCAGAAGGAGGAGGCTCCTGAGACCATGGACACCATCCAGGGTGAAGTGGCTCCTCAAGTGAACGGCGAGAAAGTGGAGAAAGAGTCGCCTGATGCCAACGACATCTCCGCTGTTGAGGAGAAAGCAGCTGAGGAGAAACCCGATGAAGCCAGCGAAGTGGGCTTCAAGAAGATCTTCCGCTTTGTGGGCTTTAAGTTCACACTGAAGAAGGACAAAAGTGAGGAGAAAGACCCTGTGAAGCTGCTGACAGTCAAAGATAAAGAAGGAGAGGAGGTTAGTGGGACTGATGAGCCTACAAAGGAGGAAGAGGCTGCCACTGCTGAGGAGAAGAGCACAACTGAAGAAAAGGAGGCGGATACAGAGGCGTCTACTCCTGAGGTTGAAGTCATTAAAGATGAAGCTGAAACCACCGATGCTCCAGCTGAAGGCACTGCTGCTGAAACTACTGATGAAGCAGTTAAGGATGAAGGAGCTGAGAAGGAAGAAACAACCCTGTCCCCCTTCAGGAAGCTTTTCAGTGGAGGACTCTTCTCTAACCTGAGAAAGAAAGCCAGCATCAAGAAGACAAAAGAGGAGGAGGACAAGGAGGCAGCCAAGACAGAAGAAACTGCTGCTGTGGAGGAAAAGGAAGAGAAGGATGAGGTGGAGCAAGAAACTAAAGAGGAGGCACCAGCAACTCCAGAGGAAGTGAAATCAGAGACTGCCCCAGAGCCAGAGGTCACTGTTGAACCCTCAGCTGCTACTGATGAGACCAAACCAGAGGAGGAAAAGGCTGAACCTAGTGCTGAAGAGGAGAAGGCTCCAGCAGAGGTGACGTCTGAGGCTGAGCTGCTGTCATCACAGGAGAAGGCTAAACCCCAGGGAAGCCCCCTGAAGAAGCTCTTCACTGGAGCTGGCTTGAAGAAGCTCTCAACTAAGAAACAGAAGAACAAGAAAGATGCTGAGGCGAAGACCGCTGAGGCGAAGACCGCCGAGGCGAAGACCGCCGAGGCGAAGACCGCCGAGGCGAAGACCGCCGAGTCTGGGGAGCAGGCAGCTGAGCAGCTTCAATCCTCCACCGAGTCAGCAGAGGCTCCAAAAGCCGACAGCGGGCCCTCATCTCCCGAGGAGTCAGGAGAGCACGTCATTGCTGTGGAGGTGACCCAGAATGAGTCCAGCCAAGAGACGGATGGTGAAGTTGCCTCTGATGGAGAGAAGAAAAAAGAGGGCATCATCGCCTGGTCCTCCTTCAAGAAACTAGTTACACCCAAGAGGCGCGTAAAAAGGTCATCTGAGAGCGAAGATGAAGCCACAGCTGAGAAACAAGCAAAGTCAGCCACGCTGTCCTCTTCTGAGAGCGCCCCGTTAGCAGATAAGAGTGTTGAGGAGGAGGCTAAGGAGGATAAGCCAACTGAGGAAGAGCCAAAGACTGAAAACACTGAGAAACTGGTCAGCAGCACTGAGGAGCCCAAGAAGAAAATGGACACCTCTGTCTCCTGGGAGGCTCTGATGTGTATGGGTGGACCCAAAAAGAGGACTAGGAAGACCTCTGACTCTGACGATGAGGAGACCAAGGTTGAAGAGGAATCAGTAGCAGCAGTGGTAGAAGGGGAGCAGGAGGGAAAAACTGAGGCTGCCGTTGTCACTTCCCAAAACACAGAGAGTGATGGAGAAGTTGTTTCTTCCCCTGAACCCGCTGAGAGAGAGTCCACCTGGGACACACTGAAACGCATGGTCATGCCGAAGAATAAGGCCAAAGTCGAGGAGAAGCCTGAGGAGACGGCGGAACAAGTCCAGTCAGACGGTGAAGCACCAAAAGACGAGTCGTCGTTCTCTTTGAGGAAGCTCTTCCCTGGACGCAGAAAGAAGAAGGCTGACAAACAAGCCTCCACTGAGCAGAGCGAGGACGACTCTGACACCCCAGCTGTGGTTCCTCTCTCAGAGTATGAAGACCAGGTTGAAGCTGTTGAAGCTGTTGCAGCTGTTGAAGCTGAACAGGAAGCACCAGCAGAACCTGCTGAAGCCCAGGTTAAAGTATCCACTGAAGATAGATCCCCTTCATGGATCCCAGCCACTGTCGAAGACGGCGATGATAAACCTGATCAGCTGAGTGACATCCCAGAGGAGGCTGAGAACGCTGCCACGCCAAAGTCTGTTGACACCGACATCGCAGAGGATGAGGACAAGGATATTCTGTTGACTAAAGCTCCTGGGCGCAGACTGTCCACGGCTGAGGTGATGCCTGTCGCTCCAGCTCCATCTGCAGAAACCACTCCTGTTCCTCAGGGGCCCAAGCCGGAGAGCGCAGAGGAGGTGATGGAGAGCATAGAGGCCCAAATTAGTGCAATTCCACCCCAGACGGATGTGGCTGTTGAAGCTGTACCAGTAGAGGTACTTTCTGAGAAAACAGAGTATGAACCACCAACTGAGCAGGCAGAGTCCAAGACAAATTCCATCCTGGAGCTACACGCTCGTGAGGAGGCTATGGCTATCTGCACTGGCCTGGGAACCAAGGAGATTGCCAAAGTAGCTCTGGAGAAACCCGCGATGCCCATCATAGAGAGCGTGGCCGTGATCCGTGATGGTGTAAGCACAGAGGTGTCGGTGGAAGATAAGCCAGCAAGTGCAGAGGAAGCCATTGCCGCAGAAAATGAAGTGCTCATGTCCCAAGTGCACCAAGTAGAAACCATGGAGCTTGAGCCTGTCGTTGAAATTTCACAGAGCGACTTGTCAACCGTTCAAGCAGCCAGTGAGGGCCACGAACCTGCGATTGAGAAGGTTGGACTTGTCAGCGCTGTTCTGGAGGAGTCCGAAATCATTCAGTCTACCACCATGAGCGAGAACTCCGTCAGGACAGTTGATCCCATTGCACCAACGTCCGAAACAGCTGTTTGCACCCAGAGCGTAGAAGTCACCGAGCTAATTGTAGAGACCAAGGAAGTGAAGATGGATTTGGAGCAGCTTGCTGCCACCGAAGAAAATACTATAAAGGAGGTAGCTCAGTACGCAACTGCAGAGATAGCCTCCACCATAAGTGCAACCACAAAGACCACCATCACAAAGGAGACCGAGCCAACCATCCCTGCAGTTGAACCAACCGAGGGGGTTGTTATCGCCCAAGCAGTGGTCCTTGTGGCCCCAGTGGCTCCGGTGACCATGGAAAATGCATCAGAGCCAGTCGGTGATGAATCAATCGAGGTGCAGGAAACCAAGGAGGAGGTTGCAGTTGAAGAGACTTTGGAGGCTACTACCGCTCAAACAGCAGAGTCGGAGATCAGTGAAGTGACAGAGGAGATCAGTGAGAAGACGGAGGAAGTCAAGGAAGACGTCCAGCCGACCAGTGAAGTGACTGAGGAGACCAGCGGGAAGACGGAGGAAGTCAAGGAAGACGTCCAGCCGACCAGTGAAGTGACTGAGGAGACCAGCGGGAAGACGGAGGAAGTCAAGGAAGACGTCCAGCCGACCAGTGAAGTGACTGAGGAGACCAGCGAGAAGACGGAGGAAGTCAAGGAAGACGTCCAGCCGACCAGTGAAGTGACTGAGGAGACCAGCGAGAAGACGGAGGAAGTCAAGGAAGACGTCCAGCCGACCAGTGAAATTGAGGCTCAGAGCATGGTCATTGCTCAAGCTGTCATTCAGGAAGCCATGGATAAAGTTTCAGAAGACGTGCCTGAATCCAAAAAGCCCACCGACCCAACACCAGTCCAGGCTGTAGCAACAACAGAGAACGAGATCACAACAGAGACCCCCGTTATCTTCGACACCCCCGTTGCAGTCGTCTGCGAAGAACCAGCACCAAAGTCACCTCAGCTGCTCCATGTCGCCATGGAGGTCACTGAAACAATCCCAGTAGAGGTTACAAAGAGCCTCGATGCCTCTGTAGAGGAGGAGGAGGAGAAGAAACCAGAAGAAGGGGTGAAGAAAGCTGTGGAGGTAAACGTAAGTGAAGAAACTGTCGTAGTGGAAGAAGTGGTGGAGATAAAGGCAGAGAGTGAGAGATGTGAGGAGCAGGTCAAGGAGGAGCAGAGCAAAGAAGTTGCAGAGGTTCAGGAAGCAGATGTAAAAGAAGAAGCAGCTGAGGAAGTGGAACCAGAACCAGAGGAAGCAAAGTCAGAGCAGAACAAAGAGCAAGTGCTTGAGGTTCACATGCCAGTCCAAGTGGTCCTGCAGACGGCGCAGGTGTTTGAGGAACCGTCGGTGGAAGAAGAGGCCGCGGTAGAGTTTGACAGCAACGGCCCCGTGACTGAAGACGCCGGCGTAAAAGCAAAGAGCTCCGCAACTGAAAGCAAACTCCCAACGCTGTCAGAAGAACCCCAAGCGACGGCTTCAGCAGAGGTTCCCGCTTCCAGCCAAGTCACAGAGCCAGAGACGCAAGAAACACCGTCGGGAAAGTGTGCGGAAGTGATGGCGCAGGTGATCGAGGTGATCGAGGAGGCCGTGAAGGAGATCGAGCCTGTGTCCACAGAGATCACAGCAGCATCATGAGCAGGTGAGACTGATCTTACAGCATTGGGTAACACTTTATGATAAACATCATTAATGAATGGTAAATTGATAGTTAAATAAACTTAAGTTAATAGTTATTTTGCTGTTAAACAATTAAATTATAATTAATAATGTTGACTAATTATTAGTAATGCTATAATTTATTATTTTATCATTAGTTTGTTTAATATGAAATAATTAGTTTATAAATTATATATTGTGCCATAGCTGTTACGAGACAATAACAATTACATTCCGATTACATTAGTAAACTATTTATTAACAGTTTCATGTTGCACACATTACATAATTTTAGATACTATAATAAGTAGTTGTTAATGATTACCAAATGATTTTAAACCTTTAAGAAATTGTCAACATCTATATCTGACATCTATAAACATTACATAGACAGATGGACCAGAAACTAATTATTAACCATTGACAAGCTATTAATTATCCATCTAAATAATGTTTATAGATGCTTTACAAAGTATTAATTAACCATTTAACAATGTATTATAATCATCAGTTGCAACTTTATAATAACCATCCAAATAATGTTTATAGGTGGTTTAAAAACCAATTATTAACCATTAAGTGTTAAAAATATCTGTCTATGTAATGTTTATAGATGTTTTACAAACAATTTACTTTAAGGTTTACAAATCAGTTGGTTATCATTAACAAATATTTAATATAGTAGATAAAATGTTATATTGTGTGCAACAATAAACTGTTAAAATAACAAATTATAGCATTACTAATAATTAGTAAACATTATTAATTATTATTTTGTTTGTTAAAAATAACATAACTATTAACTAAAGTTTAATAAACTATCAATTTACCATTTATTATTGTTTATTATAAAGTGTTAGCTAACAGGGGTATTGAACGTTTATGACAACAGTTTTATATGGTAACTAATCAAAATGAAAGTAGTGCTCTTCACTATTTCAGTATTGTAAAATTAGCGATGGAACAGTAAAGAATGAAAATTCCTTTGTTGGCCTATCAAACAATCTTCTCATAGTGGCTTTTTTGAAACATCAATGGGCCCCACTTTTATTAGGGAGTAGGGGAGGGGATTTGCCCACTGACCAGATGAAAAAGCTTTTGTTCGGGGTATGAGTAACCAGGGGACCTTTGATATCAAAGTAGGAATGCCGCCGTTGACCCCTTCTTTGTAGGCCGGGGTCTTAAAGGGAAGCGGTGTGTGTGAGGGGCAGATGAACTTGTGCTGAAAGACTGATTATGATTCCTCCGCTCCCTCCTCCTGTTTTCCTTCTATCACAGGCTCAGTATGAAGTCAAGAAACCATGTCGCATTTGTTAGATTCAATTACAAAGCCTCAAAGAGCTCAAGTTGTGTTTTTCAAGTTGTTTTGACTGAATTATATCTTTAATATGTGAAAGCAGAAGAATGTGCAACAACGTTTTAGTGGCACACTGATGTCATCTGATCTAACCGATGTGGAGGAGGGAGAAACTGGGCGTAGTTCACTTTAATATTTATTAGGCAGTCGTGCAGCTCTGCAGCAG
>CAKAKR010056854.1:904-13547 GCA_916700685.1 Adelosebastes latens | reverse complement strand
CTGGCAGGGACTGAAGGACATGAGGATCTCTGCACTGACGGGCATGTTCTCTGCCGACACGGGCTTCAGACGGCCCAGGAAACCCTCTGCATCTCCCATAGCGTTCAGGTTTATCACCCCGCTCCCATCCTTCATGATGCATTTGCAGTTGTTGACTTTGAAGCAGCCCAACTTCTTAGCGGAGTTGGGATGAGAGGAGAGAGATGAGGAAAACGAGATGTTGAAACAGACTAAGAGAGTGAGGAAGACAGTTTGAAGGCTCATGGTGTCACAGTGTGCACCAGTGCACAGGATGGTGACAAAGTTGCGTGTTGTTAGGTAACTAAAGAGCAGCTGACAGCATGGTGACGGTAGGAAAGTAATTAGAATAAAGGTGATTGCCATTCCAGGCATTCCCAAGGAGGCCCACTGTGCTCAGATCAGTGTCTTTCCAAATGCAGCAAAACACAGGCAGCAGACAGGGTGTATGTCTGTGGGTTATAATACTGGTCCTGGTCCTGGAAAAACCTGATGCACTGGAGTTTTGCAAATATAATTTTGCAGTGCTTTGAGAACCACAAACTTAAGTCCATTCAGATGTCTGAAAACATGGACAAATAAAACCAAAACTATCTGTATAAAGGTAGGGGAAGTGGGGGAAAGTATTTGGGTGAACTGATCCTTTAAATTATGAGAATTCTCTTCAATCCAAATCGTCTAGACAATCAGCATTACGATTCAGAGAGACACAACAATAGACGTCTGCAAGTTGTGGTGAGTAGTGATGCTGTGTCATTGTTTGAACCCATTGTATTCATTTCTAAATCTACCTTTTCACTCATTATTTTCTCATATTGCAGTCATCAGTTGTTGGCTAATTTAGCTATGACCACGCACAAATAAAACAAATGTGTAGTCTTTCTAAATTACACATTTTCACAGTTATATTTAAATAGTTTTACAACAAACTGAGATTTTCTTGACTTGCAAATTCATCTGTTTTGGTCGACCAGAAAGGACGGGACTTCGCCTCTCTATGGGCCTGCATGTGACATAGGAAGGGGGGCAAAATCTGAATGGCTTGTTGAATCACATGTTTTCTGATCTACAGACAGCCCACCAAAAATCTGACAGGGTTGTTTTATTTCACACACTGTGGGTTGGTAGGCACTCCAGATACCCAAATGTATGTGCACAAGCACTGAAAAAGGGTTGTCTAGAAGGTAACCCACAAATTGCAAAATCTGATCTGAAATCTGCAAAATCGTTTACAAGACTTGCTACCCGACAACCTATCCTAACCTTAATTATTTGAGATGAATACTTAACCTTAATTATTTGAGGTCAATGCCTAACCTTAATCACCTCATGATGGTCATCCCCAACTTGCAAATTCCCTTCTAGACATAACTCAGAAAAAGTAAGTTTATCGAGATACGTCCCCTTTAATAAACTACTGACAGCCACACAAACTGGTAGATTATAAAGTTACCATGATGATTTTGAAGTGATCATTAATATCAAATACTGCTGCTAGTTTTCTCCACTTCTACACCAATCAAGGAAGACCAGAGATGGGCGAATGATACAGACACCATCACTCCGGTGAAGTCCCCGTTTTAAATTGTGAAACAAACAAGCATTTAGTTCAAACAGGAGCCCAGTGGATGCAGGGCCTAAACTACTACAATAAGGTACACTGAGGTTTTGGGTCTGCAAAAACATCTTTTATGTAAGATTTTTGGATAATGCATTAATTTGTTTTACTGTAACATGTTGCACAATAACATCTACATTTAACACAGCACATCTGAACTAAAGTATTACATATTTAATAACATACAGGCTTGACTACTCCAAATAAAAAGAAGGCCTCAAAGCTTCATCCGCCCGTCACTAAGACAGTAAGGACACAAACACTAGCTGGAAGTATAAATCACATTGATTCATGAGACTTCCACTTCCAATGTATAATCTTAACACCTCAGCAGCTTCTTTGTTTTTCCTGCTTCGTGGTTTCATAATCAGCTTCATTAACATTAAAAAGGCTGGAGAAAGCTTCATACATTGTTATTGATCATATTTGCTTCATGGCTATAAATGTCTGGTTTGAGTGTGACTGAAGTGTACGTGATGACATTTGTGGATAAAAATACTACACAGACAACTCTTATCTTTTACACCGATTTTATTTTGTCAATAGAAAAAGACTCTGGGTAGGGAGGGGGATAGGGAAGGGAATGTGAACTTTGTAAACAGATCTGATGAATGGCATCTAATTTGTGTGACTTAAACATGTTTTGTATGTTATTTTTGTGGAAAAAAAATCTTTAAAAATCATGACATATTTACAAAAAAAGAAAAAGACTGACTGCAAATTTGCAGATGGAGTGGAGGAGGTCTTTCCTCTGAAGATCTCAAGAGAATATTTTCGAACTCCTTTGAAAAAAATGAATGTATATGATCACAAAAACTAGGATAGCTACATGACAGCTGTGCAGAGAAACTGATGTTACATCATTTGAAGGAGCCGTCATAAGTCATTAATTGGAACTTTTTATCTAAAGTGACAGGTTTTTAGTTTAATTAGCATCCCCAGTGTGCTCAGTGCCTAACAGCCAAATCAAAATAATGTCTCAATCAGAATTATTTCAGTGCATGTAAACAGTCACTGATTATGAGGAACACTCAGGTCATCTCACGTCTCAGTCTTTTGGTAAGCAGTTGTAAAATGCATCAGCAAAACATCAGCTCAACAAATATCATCATAGACTAGAGAAACCAAAGCGGAAAAGTTTTAGTCCCAAACAGGCTCAGGCAGCTCAGTGAGGGGCTGTGTTACTATAAGCCAAGATAGCTGGTTCTCTCACCTTGTAGAACTTCCTCAGGTTCTCCTTCTGCGTCTGGTTGATTACAGTCCTCGGGAGGTACGTGATGACGTTTGTGGATAAAAATACTACACAGACGATTCTTGTCTTTTACACAGATTTTATTTTGTCAATAGAAAAGCCTCTAAGCTTTGACTGCAAATTTGCGGATGGAGTAGAGGAGGTCTTTCCTCTGCTGTTTCTTGGTCCGCAGACTCTCCTCATGCTTGTTGAGCCGGCGGCGCAGAGCTCTGGTCTTCTTGGGTCTCAGATCCAGGGGCTTGTACTTCTTACCCTGAAACAAATTAAATGAACTTTCAGTAAAGCGTAAAAAATATATTTTGTCAGAATGAAAAGTGACAGACTGGAAAAGGTTAATCCGCAACTGTTAAGGTCTAGAAAGGTTGGACATTTGGCTTAAGTCGACATTAGGTCGTCATTTATCAAATAAACAGCCCATCTGTTTTACCTAAGATATTTTAGGGAGATTCACTTAAATCTAGGGCGGCGCAATTAATTGACTTTCAATTACGATTTTGGCTTCCAACAATTATGAAAACAAGGTAATCTACATAAAACGATTATTGTGCCACATTCCGTTTCGTAATGACTCTTGAAACGCAGACCCCCCCCCCCCCCCATCTCGTTTACCATGCTTTATGGGTGTGGCTTTTTTGCCATCATCACTATTCATATCTATACAACCAATGTGCTTATGATGAAATTGTTTACAAGAGCACAAAGTTCTTCAGAGTTAGCCTCTTAAATTTTGTTCTCAAAGTGCACCAAATTGGCACAAATTTAAAATTTAAGCTACAAAATGTTCTTTCTAAATACATGATGTTTTACAAAGTCAACGAGTAATCTCAATATCGACCAAAAGAATCGGGATTATGATTTTTGCCATAATCAAGCAGCCCTACTACTATCCGTCTTTCAGTCCCATAACCAGAAGTATACAAATTTGCCCTTGTGGCCATTTTCTGAACGGGTTTCCTTTTTTGGGAAAACATCTTTATTAATCATCTGTCAACTTAATCTACTCATGCATCAAGAGAATGTTTTCAAACCCCTTTGAAAAAATTTAATGGAAATGATCACAAAAACTAGGATAGCGACATAACAGCTGTGTAGAGAAACTGATGTTACATCATTTGAAGGAGCCATTAGAAGTCATTAATTAGACCTTTTTTCTAAAGTGACTGGTGTGTGCAGCAGTTTAATTAGCATCCCCAGTGTGCTCAGTGCCTAACAGCCAAATCAAAATAATGTCCCAATCAGAATTATTTCAGTGCATGTAAACAGTCACTGATTATGAGGAACACTCAGGTCATCTCAAGTCTCAGTCTTTTGGTAAGCAGTTGAAAATGCATCAGCAAAACATCAGCTCAACATGTATCATCTTCGACGAGAGAACCAAAGTGGAAAAGCTGAAGTCCCAAACAGGCTCAGGCAGCTCAGTGAGGGGCTGTGTTACTACAATCCAAGGTAGCTGGTTCTCTCACCTTGTAGAACTTCCTCAGGTTCTCCTTCTGTGTCTGGTTGATTACAGTCAGGACTCTGGCGATGGACTTGCGAACAACGCGGCTGCAATACAAAAAAAACACCACAAAGTCAAGACAGTTTTTACACAGCAGGTTTTGATTTACTTGTAAATTAGTCTCAGCAAATAAAATACTGCCCAAGATGACTGTTCTACACTGAGTGGTTAACCTGCTCATGTGTAACTCCCCACTGACTCAAAGGACTTGAACATTATATAATACTGCAATTTGTACCGTTTTCTTCCGTATTCGGTGGTAGCAGTGTGGATTTCGGAGAATCCAAACCTATATATTACAATGGTTTATTGAACCTGACACAATGTCTGGTTCAACTGTGACTGAGGTGTACGTGATGACATTTGTGGGTAAAATACTACACAGACAATTCTTATCTTTTACACAGATTTAATTTTGTCAATAGAAAAAGACTCTAAGCTTTGACTGCAAATTTGCAGATGGAGTGGAGGTCTTTCCTCTGAAGATCGAGAATATTTTCAAAATCCTTTGAGAAAATTAATGGAAGTTATCACAATAACTAGGATAGCTACATGACAGCTGTGCAGAAAAACTGATGTTACATCATTTGAAGGAGCCGTCATAAGTCATTAATTAGACCTTTTTTCTAAAGTGACAGGTTTTTAGTTTAATTAACATCCCCAGTGTGCTCAGTGCCTAACAGCCAAATCAAAATAATGTCTCATTCAGAATTATTTCAGTGCATGTAAACAGTCACTGATTGTGAGGAACACTCAGGTCATCTCAAGTCTCAGTCTTTTGGTAAGCAGTTGAAAATGCATCAGCAAAACATCAGCTCAACAAGTATCATCTTCGACGAGAGAACCAAAGTGGAAAAGCTGAAATCCCAAACAGGCTCAGGCAGCTCAGTGAGGGGCTGCGTTAAAAAAAAAGTAATTGGAAGACACTTTTTTTTACCTCGGTTCCCAGGAGGATATACATCTTGTTCTAATTGTTTTGTTATCACTATTATGTAGTCATATTATTTCTTTATATTAATCTTGTCTCTAGGTGGAGGCTTCAGATAAGCCCAGTGGGTTTTAATACCTCTTCCTGCACTTTATATTATTCATTTTTTTTATATGTTGTGTAGTCTTAATTTGTGCGAAACAAATAAATAAATAAACTTACATCTTGGAGAGCTTGGAGGCTGCTCCACCGGTCACCTTGGCCACACGGAGCTGAGACAACTCATTTTTCAGGTCGTCCAGCTGCTTGAGCAGCTCTTCCTTCTTCTTGCCCCGCAGATCTCTTGCCTTGATCTTGGCCTGGACCATGACAGAAGAAGAAACATGTATATAAGTGACAGCACCGCATCGATCTCACACCACCTCTCAGGTAGTAGCTCCTCAACGTGGCTCGATGTGGTTGAAAGACCCGATCACATTATCCCTTTACATCATGATGTCTCTGTTTGTCCCAACATAGCCAATTCAAGCCGTCTGCTACCAATATTAACAAAGACACACTGACTGTATGTGATCTGTTAATATTATACAGCAGTTTTAGCAAGCTAAGCTATCATCAGCCAGCCATGTTGCCATTAGCTCCCTGCTAGCAGCTCCGTCGGTCAGCAGCAGCGCTCCGTAATATAACATTTTATTACATTAAACTAGCAGTCTACTCATCAACTCATGCATGAACAGCTACCCAAGAAGCTTATGTATGCGTCTGACACACATTTAGTGGGTTTTAGTTGAGATAAACGTGATTAAATCGTATTTAAAGTGAGAGTCTGGAGCTGCTCACCATCTCTCTTCTCGCTGCCTGTTGGAAAGGCCGGACGCACCGCGTGCTCAGAGGAAGTAGCTTCCGGAGAACTTCTTCTTCTTCGTGGCTTTAAATGTGACTGTGTGACATCATACAAACAGCACCACCGACAGGCGGAGCGGGGAAATGCAGGAACAACACAAACAATCAAAAGGGAATAACTTTTTTTTTTACAATTCCTGAGGAATATTAACGTCCTCCTAAAAGGTAAATTAAAGGAAACAGCATATACAGAGCATTCAGAAGGTAGTCACACTCCTTCATCTTGTCCACATTTTGTTATGTTGCAGCCTAATAAGATAATAATTATTAATCCCCAGAGGGAAATTCAGGTGTCAAAGCAGCAACATCAGAAACATCAGCAAACAGAGTGAAACACAGGAGAGGTAAAGGTATACAAAAATTATAAAAACAATAAAAGAGATATAAAAGATACAGAGTGAATGGGTGAACATAGTGTATGCAGTCCGTCAATAAATAAATGTAGTATGTACAATAAATAAATGTAATATGTACATATGTGCAGTCTATACAGTGGTATCTAGGATGTATAGTGTAAAGTAAATGTAAAGTGCGCCAGTGGTTTGAGTCCAGGATGGTTGCAGATAGTGCATGTTTAAAGTTCTTAAAGTCCTCATAGTGTTCTTAATATACATAGTGTTCTAGTGTTCTTAAAGTCCTCATTATGCTCAAATTGTTAAATACACCTTTCCCTCATCAATCTACACTCAATACCCCATAAAGACAAAAGCGAAAACAGGGTTTTAGATTTTTTTTTACAAATGTATTAAAAAGAATAAACTGTCTGAAATATCACACTGGCATAAGTAGTCAGGCCCTTTGCTATATGACACTTGAAATGTAGCTCAGGTGCCTCCCACCTCTCTTGATGATCTTTGAGATGTTTCTACACCTTGGTTGGAGTCCACCTAGTTAAATTCAGTTGATTGCAAACAGTTTGTAACACACACACACACATTCTATCAGGTGCTCATGGCTTGGTCTTTGCTCTGATATGCATCGTCAGCTGTGACACTTTATACAGACAGGTGTGTGCCTTTTCAAATCATATCCAATCAACTGAATTAACCAACAACCAAGGTGTAGAAACATCTCAAAGATCATCAAGAGAAATGGGTGTCATACTTACATCATTGTCATATTTCAGTTTATTCTTTTTAATAAATTTGCAAAAAATTCTAAAATCCTGTTTTCACCTTATCATTATGGAGTGTTGATGTAGATCAATAACTGGATTTTTGTATTATTATTTTAGCATAAGGCTGCAACATAAAATGTGAAAAAGGTAAAGGGGTCTTAATACTTTCTGAATGCACTACTGTACATTGCAATATGTACGTAGTATACTCTACATTTTGCAATTAAATGTTTTCATGCAAACTGAAAAAAATGCAGAAAATATGCTACTATACATATCAGCAACAAAGACAAAAATGTAAATGTTCAAATACCATATTAAGAAAAAACATATTGATAAAAATGTGAATAAGTGAGACATTTTTAATGTTAGCATTTGCATGTTCTCGCTGTGCCTGCGTGGGTTTTCTCTGGGTACTCCGGATTGCTCCCACAGTCCAAGAACACACAGTTTAGTTTAATTGATGACTCTAAATTTCCCGTAGGTGTGAATGTTTGTCTCTCTACGTCATTCAGCCCTGTGATTGACTGGCGGCACCTGTCCAAGGTGTTCCCCCGCCTCTCACCCAAAGTCAGCTGGGAAACATTCCCACCCAATATGCAGGATTTGGAGCTAGAAGGTGTGATTGTATCATTTCAGATTTATTATTAATAAATGTGAGAAAAGTAAACCTTTGTAGTGGCAGCAATCATAAAAAGTAAAAGACAGCAAAGCTGTATTGATTGTACAGTTGTGTTTCAGGGGTTAACACAGCAGAATCAGGTTTAAAAAAGTGCATTCACCGTTTCTTGTGCTTCTCATGGAGATAGTATATAACCCAGCAGAGCCTGGGTGACTACACCAGTCTGCTACCTGCCATTAGCGACACAAGATGATGATAGTTCTGCATTCAAAGATGTACTCCTGCATCCCAATATACAGATAATGTATTCAGCAGATACAACTTCAAATGGCAGAAAAACAACCGTACCCAAAATACAGTTTTCTTTTCTGTGACTGATAGTCTTATGCAGACAGCACCCGATGTATTTCTGCATCATATTGTATGCATATCACTGGAATGGGGACAAATGCAGAATCCTGTGGCTATTAGAAATCAAGAGACTTGTAAAAGACTGACCAACAGCAAACATGCAGATTCCCACTGATAAAAATAAACCTCATCATGTTGTGACTGACATCACGCTGAGGAAGAAGGATAGTGATGGGCAGTAGGACTGAGTGACAAGCCGAGGCAGAAACACGTATGGGTCCTTCTGATCTATGATGATGATGATGATGATGATGATGATAAATACTGCAAACTGGTCACATCAAACCATTTTACATCCACTGATTTATAAAGTTCTCAATGCATACAGTATGTACATATTTCTCTATATAAATAGACATGTGGAATGTACTTTCATTTACATGAGCAAAGGCAGGTAAAGGTAGAGCATGTCCTCCAGTCATCATTTACATAGCATTCACTTATTCTATCACATTGTTATATTATCCAAATGGACAGCTATAGTCTAAATCATTCATATTGGTGTTAAAGGACAGCCTGTGTATACAGATTGCATCAGCTGTTGCAGCTATTTTTGTTTTTTTACCCTGACCTGAGCCTCCAAGGCAAGTACTTCCAAGCTACGTATACATGATCCCACAACAAGCTCTGCTAGTCAAATGTTTTATCTCATAGGTGGTTTAGGTTAGGGCCATGGTCAGATTAGAGTCTGCCAATCAAAGTGACAGAGGGAGGATTTGAGAGTAAGGTCTGCTGGGAGAATCAACTCGTAGTAATAACAGTCCATTGGCCAAGCAGTTGATACCAATTTAAATGAGCTGTTGAACTACAGCCTGGCCGATTTCAGTATGTGTGTTGGCTGATAGGCCACCATTACTGTACTTTGTCTACCAGAGAGCACCGACACACTTATTTTTACTGTAATGTTCCATGGTCCCAATTCTTTATTTACCAAATTTAAGGGATCCTTATCAAAAATGTTTGTGTATATGTAAAAATGTATATATATTGGCCGACATATTGTTATCCAATTTGTTTTAATCTGTATACACAATACTGTTATACTTGTATCGGCCTCAAAAATCAGTACCAGTCAGACCAGAGCTCAGACCATCTTGTAATGGTGATTTAAGTGACTTCAGTGACATAGTGTGAAGAAATATAACGAAATGTAACTTTAAAGAGAAATGAGAGCAAGGAAGTTTCATTAAAAGATACACGCCCAACTTACTTTTGATGATTTAAAATTCAAAACAGTTAAAGGTGCTGAATGCGAGATTGGGAGCTTTTCTGTTGCTTCCGCACGACTCTGAACATGGTGACGGCTGAGCCGGCGGCTTGCTGCTAACAGTGCTAACAGCGCTAACAGTGAAAACAACGGCAACACTGCTGACAGAGCTAACAGTGTTCACCTGGGGGGGAACCGCAGGGTGGGTGCTACGCTTCCGCAACGGCGTCGTCGGTCAGGACGGCGTTATCAGCTGTAACCGCCGTATGAGAGCAGTGCAGACCAGCCGCCGTGAGCTAGCCACTGGGGCACGCTCACATGCACTAAAAGGTACATGCGGCCAGCCCGGCTATGTCAACAAAGTACAAAGAAGTTCAGACTACAACACAAACAGAGGGAGAGTGACTTCCTTCTCTGCTCAGGCAGACATTACTCCACTATATCTTTACATAGCAAATACTTGTTTGCTGCTATATTAATGCTCTGGATATCGTATAGAGCACCTTTAATCATGACTAATCATTAATCATTAATCACAGATGGTGAAATTTCAGTGTTCTCATTTCTCAAGAAAATTGTGGAAAATGGGGGGGTGCTTTTGGACAGAAATCCTAGCCTGCTAGCTTTGTAAAGTACTCTTATGCTAACTGCATTTCTTGGCCAACAGAACACAGTAACTTTAACGCTATAATGAATATCCCTACAGATAATAAAGAATTCACTAATTTACTGCTATTACAGTAAAGAAAATGGTTGACGACATTTTTATGAGACATTCGGAAAAAGGGGCCTCAAACTCTACATGTAGACAAATTTAGATCCTTTGACACAAATGTGAACCATTTATGTCCATTTGGCAGGTACTATTAAATAACCTCTCACCGACACTGAAACCAACCCAGCTTCGGTAACCTGTACCGGCCATTAAATAACACATTTTCATTAAGAGGCCCTCTGTGATTTAAAATGAAAGATTAACCAGGTGACAGGTGAAAAGGTGCTTCGGCAATCAATGCTGCACCATATTTCAAGTGAAGACAGTCACATCAGGTCACATCTGTTTTTTTTCCGACAAAAACAGATGTGACTTGTGTAGTTTGAATCTGGGTAGAAATGAGGCAGCTCCTAAGAATAACAGTCTGCTATTTCTTTCTGATGCTGTGTCTCATTTTCTGACATGCTAACTCACTTTCTGCTGTTTTCACAGAATAGAAAACATCAGATCTGTGTCATATGTCGGGAAGAAAAACGAGCCCCCACCCCGTCTCCCACAAAATTACGTTCCCATAAAACTATACTGCATAACCAAAATACGTTTTGAGGGAGACGTATTTTCTCCCAGATTACGGTCGCACTTTAAAACAGTTTTAAACACGTGATTAACGTTGTAAATGGAAACCAAACGAAATGCAACAAAACAAAATGCAAAAACTACTTGGTTAGGTTTAGTAAAAAAAACATCATGGTTTAGCTTAAAATGACTACGCCATTCTCCTCCTCTCCCACACGCCAGTAGCGGACTTTCTCGCTTGTTATACTCGTTAACATTTTTATTCAACGTATTTTCATTCACGTTCGCTCGATATACTACTTGACCTGCTCTGCGCGTCGCTTGTTGTACTTTGTCACTTGCTGCGGCCGTCCGCTGTCTTACAAAGGTATTTGTGATACGTAAAAGACAAACGTAATCCACGACATAATACGTTTCCTTCCGAACATAACTGAGAATGCAATTTAGTCGTATGGGAACGTAATCTTTAGGAGACAGGGCTGACTTGAGACACTTAAAAAACTCCAGTGTGAATGATGCGTGTCTGTTTACCCTCTATAACATACAGTCAAAAGTCCATCTGCCTTAACCATTGACAAGGAAAGAATATCATTTAAAAAATCATCAACAACTGATTATGAACACACTGTGCAGCCCTTCTCTGTGTCCTTCCCACACAGAGTCAGAGAAAGCTGTGGGAAGCTGTTCAAAGTTTAAAGCTAGAGTCCTGCTCAGTGATGGGAGCCTCAGCGGAAGGACTTGTTCCTCCTGGAGGGGGTCCTTCGGTTCCTTGCTCTCCATCACTTCAGCTCTTTTTCTGCTGCTCATCAGCTCCAGGGAGTCGAAGCGCCTGAGATTGAAGGCCGGATGGTACCCTTTGGAGAAGGCTTGGAGCCAAACCAGGACATCTGGAACACAAAACATGGCAGAAACCAGATTAAGTTAGGATAAAACTAGCTCAAATTAATATATATATTCCAATCCAATCAAAATGTATTCATGAAACACATTCAAAAGTTGGACGTGTGGTTGTAAAAGGTCAGAGAGCTAGCCCATTTAATGATTTGAAGGCAAACAATAAAATCTTAAAAATCAATTTCAAAACGTACAGGGAGACAGTGAAGGGAGGCCAGTACGGGGGAAATGTGCTCTTGCTTGCATGTTCCTGTTAAAAGACGAGCTTCAGCATTCTGGACCAACTGCAAGCGTGAGAGGGAGGCCTGGCTAACACCAACATAAAGGCCATTACAGTAGTCAAGTCAGCTGGAGATAAAATATATTGGGGTAATTTCATTCTAAAGAAACATTGGGCCTAATACAAGGCGTGAGGTTTGTTCGTACGAGTGTTCCAAGGTGGATTCACCAAACTATTTGAACTGCCCAGCCTTGTCAGAAATTGCTAGTTTTGATTTTTTGCTGAATGTCACCTGTTTATGAGGAGGTGTGCATTTGTGAGATGTGATCATCAGCATAATCGCCGCCCCTAAACTGTTATATGATACCACCAGTTCCCCTTCTGGGCAGGTTTCATTCACAACATTATCAACCAAGAGTAAAAAGAAGGACTTCACACTGTGGACATGTCATCACAGAGCCGTACCATGACAGAAATAAAGAGGGAATAGTTTGACATGGCGTTAGATGTTAAAATAAATAAATAAACAAACAAATAAATCTGTTCAAAATGTACCTTAAAGGGAGATTTGTCAAGTATTGAATACTCTTATTAACATGGGAGTGGGCAAATATGCTGCTTTGTGCAAATGTATGTATATATTTATTATTGGAAATCATTTAAC
>CAKAKR010056841.1:0-50103 GCA_916700685.1 Adelosebastes latens | reverse complement strand
GCAGCTGAAATATAGAGTGATATTGTGGTTTTAGCTGACGTGTGTCGCCTCACTGTTTTGAGCGATGCTCTTTCATGTCTATGTAGAGCGAGCACAAGGGCGAGCAACAGGACGCTGACTTTCGTTGACTTAACGGCCACAGGTGTCGCTGTTAACAAGACATTTCTGATTCTTACATAGAGTTCCTTTAAAATAGTAGTAAAAAAATAGTAAAAGTTTGGATTTCTTTTTCTTCCTTAATTTTGGGAGACCCTATGAATGGATGGTGCCCCTTGCATTTGCCGAAACCGCCTATGCCTATAGCGCTGGCTCTGCACCTACCACACGACAGGATGTCAGTAAATGCTGTAACAAAGTCAACTTCTTGGTATGTTGGAGGCTTAATGGCGAGTCAGCCTCCTCCTCTGCCTTCCATGACCATGATGTTTAGACTGTGGTGCGACTACCAGTCCTCGATGGCCTCTTTAGTCACTATGGCACAGAAAACACAAACACTCTGAGCTCTTGTGGTTTTAGTGTTTACCATTCGGTGTGTGTGTGAGCACTCTAAATGTCACTGGTGTAAATGGAGGGTGTGAGTGTTTCTTCCCTGTGTGATCAAAGTGTGTGTCTATAGCAGCAGTATGAGTGGAGGTTAAGAGGGTCCTGCTCTCTCTCTCTCCCCTCCTGTCAGTTTTACAGCAGACGCCTGCCTTAATCTCGACTCTGCGGAGCGCTCGGCGCAGCTTTTGTTTGGGTGAAATGTAAACAGATGTTGACACGGCAGTGTAAACACAACTGGACTGGCTGTCCAGAGGGGGTCGAGTCAGGGAGGAGAGACTGCAGCCGCTCCACATCAAGCTGACAGTGTCTTTTACTAGAAGGACTATCCTACTTTACATTTACAGTTACACACATTCACACCTGGAGCTACTGGGCTACTGCTCCACTGTACCAGCTGGGGGTTAGGTGCCTTGCTCAACGGCAACCTAATAGATAGAGGCACACTCATTAATTTTCCATCTGGTATAAAAAGTCAAACTGTCTTTTGTCTGCCTTGACTCGGGACTTGTCTGTCTTGACTTGGGACTTGACTCAGGACTTGTCTGTCTTGACTTGGATCTTGACTTGGGACATGTTGGTCTTGACTTGGGACTTGTCCGTCTTGACTTGGTTCTTGACTTGGGACTTGTCGGTTTTGACTTGGGACTTGACTTGGGACTTGTCCGTCTTGACTTGGGATTTTACTTGGGACTTTTCAGTCTTTACTTGGGACTTGTCGGTCTTGAATTGGGACCTGACTTGAGACTTGTCGGTCTTTACTTGGGACTTGACTTGGGATTTGTCGGTCTTGACTTGGGACTCGACTTGGGACTTGTCGGTCTTGACATGGGACTTGAATTTGGACTTGCCAGTCTTGACTTGTGACTCGACTTGGGACTTGAGGGCTACTGGACTACTGCTTCACTGGACCAGCTGGGGGTTAAGTGCCTTGCTCAAAGGCAATCTGATAGACGAGGCACTTTTTTTTCAGTATAAAAAGTCAAACTGTCCTCCAAAACTGTTTCATTATTTCTTAGAACAGAAGTTTGTAGCGTGGTGCTCTGCAGAGTACACCAAGTCAAAAGAAAATCAACACTGACTGCTCACTGTTTCCTTCTTCTGGCTTTTACAGTTGTGGAAAGTGGAGCAGTAAAAACCCAGAGAGTACTGTAATGAGTGCGGTACTGATGATGTGGAAATAAGCAACCAAGAGTCTGGATTCTGTTCCAAGTGGATAAAATAAGCAGTTAGTTACAGAACACCTTTTTATGGCTGCAGCCATGAAGTTGGTATTTAACAGCGTTTCTTCATCATGGAAAAAAAACGTTTCCTCTGTTGTCGACTCAAGACATTCATAACATGTTGTTGTTTATTGTAGCATCATACACAATGGGGAATTGTTGAAGTTGGGTTTATTTAAATGCCCTTTGGTGCCACATGAATAAATGTCAAGCATTTTTTTTTTCTTTTTACATCTATTGTATTGCTATAATTACCACATCGGTGAGACCATGATGGAGACGAGTAGTAGCTTCTATCTAATGCCAATGTCCTCTTAAAGGGACAGTGTGTAAGATTTAGTGCCATCTAGTGGTGTGGTTGCAGATTGCTGTCGCCATCTTGGTTTTTAGCCTTCACCATCTTGGTATTTGGCCATCGCCATATTGTTTTTTAGCCGTCGCTATCATTGTTTTTAGCCATCGCCATCTTGGTATTTGGCCGTCGCTATCTTGATTTTTATGTCGCCATCTTGGTATTTGGCCGTCACTATCTTGGTATTTAGTTGTCACCATCTTGGTTTTTGTCCGTGGCCATCTTGGTTTTTAGCCGTCGCCATCTTCCTCCAGAGGGTGGAGCTAAGTACAACTGAACGCCGAATAAGACTTTAAGACTGAACTTTCAGGCGACCAAAAAGATAACAATTAACTTTGATGAAGTGAAACCAAACCTGTGAAAGGGTTAAAGTTGTAAGACAAAAACAACGACAACTCCCAGACCGGACAACACCGTGGTAGCGACCTGTCAATCACAAGGTAGCTACGCCCTAAAGCATCCCCTGCTTCATGGTCTATTTGACTCTAAATGGGACCATAATTTACTAAATGAACATCATGCTGTATTGAAGAAGACTTGAAACTAGCGATTGAGACCATAAACTCATGTTTACAATGTTTACTGAGGTAATAAATCAAGTGAGAAGTAGGCTCATTTTCTCATAGACTTCTATACAATCAGACTTCTTTTTGCAACCAGAGGAGTCGCCCCCTGCTGGCTATTAGAAAGAATGCAGTTTTAAGGCACTTAAGCATTGGCTTGGTACCAAGAATGGAGTGGATCTATTGGTACCAGCCACAACTTTTGCTAATGGAGACGCTAAAATAACCGTTCTAATGTGTAACGAACTGGACTGGTTGGTGGAAACTTGTCTGCCTCTCCGTCTGTCTCTGGTTCTCCACTGGACTCCCACGCTCGGCGCTCCCTCTCCCCAGGCTTGGGTCAGTCCTGATGGGCTGTGAGGTTCCAGACGTGCAGCCGGTCTTGACCGGAAAAAGGTGAACTCAGAGCAGCGCTATGTCAGCAGGGGGAGGAAGAAGCCTCGCGTCTGTCGTGTGCTTTATATGAGCCATGTGTGTGCTTTTGTGTGTATTATCAACACATAATGACGACTAATGGCCCTTTACGTGCACGTAGCATGGAGAACCTAATTAGCTGCAGTGTGAGTTTGCATGTGTTTAAATAACACAAGATGTGGCTGGAAACGCTGCTCATACTGCTGTGATTCTGTGTTGGCAGGAGAGACGGGGCCTGTGGTGGAGGGGAGGGGGAGGCGGTCGGGGAATAAGCTCTGAAACCTGGCCCAACATTTCAACATTTCTTCATCGCCTCTGCCGCTCTGTTTTGGGGCTTGTTAAGTGAAACAGAAGAAGGTGGAGCTGGGGGTAAGAAAAGAGAGGGAAGCAGACAGAGTGAGTGGGAGTGAATGAGTGACCGGTTGAGTAACGGAGTGAGATGAGATGAGAGAGAGAGGGAGAGAGTGAGAGAGGGAGAGCAGGCTTGTGTTGTAGTGTAGCGCTGGAGCTGATTACAACATCAGTCTCCATTTCCTCCAGAACAGAACAGAGCAGAGAGAAAACACTCAAACATCAGAACAAGAGTTCAGGTTGCAGCCATGCATCTATGTATCTATGTATCTGATTATATGCATACATTTAGAAAGTAGTAACAGAATACTTGGTGTTGTTTAGTTAAAATAAAAAAAATAAGCAAGTGTTCTGGTAAGTCCTTTATTTATTAACTAGTGTAGACTTATTTCTACTTTTTCTCTCACTGAGAGTTATACAAGAGGATAAATTTGATGGTACTGCCAGCAGCCCCGTAACTTAGGCTACATCCACACTAATACGTTTTGATTTTAAATAGGGCTGTCAAGTCGATTAAGCGCAAATGAATCACAATGTACCTTAAAGGGAGATTTGTCAAATATTGAATACTCTTATCAACATGGGAGTGGGCAAATATGCTTGCTTTATGCAAATGTATGTATATATTTATTATTGGAAATCAATTAACAACACAAAACAATGAAAAATATCGTCCAGAAACCCTCACAGGTACTGCATTTAGCATAAATAATAAGCTCAAATTTACTGCTCAAATCATAACATGGCAAACAGCTGTCAGTGTGTCAGTGTGCTGACTTGACTATGACTTGCCCCAAACTGCATGTGATTATCATAAAGTGGGTATGTCTGTAAAGGGGAGACTCGTGGATACCCATAGAACCCATTTCCATTCACATATCTTGAGGTCAGAGGTCAAGGGACCCCTTTAAAAATGGCCATGCCGGTTTTCCTCACCAAAATTTAGCGTAAGTTTGGAGCGTTATTTAGCCTCTTTCACGAACCATCTGAGAAGCATTTTGGATTCCACACCAGTGATGGAAAAAAATGTGGATAAGGTGCGGTTTTGCTGACGTTGTAAAATGCAACCGTCGTACAGTAATGTTGTCACTAAAGTGAGGCGAGTAAGGGCGCCATGAATGAACAGAACAATGTGAATTCAACAACGTAGTTTTGGATCAACCCCACATTGCTTGCACCTTTTTATAAGAAAATAAGTGTATATAAAAAAGCTATGTATGTGAATGCATCATGTCTTGAACAAAAAGGCACAAAGTAAATAACTTGATGTGGAGATGAAAGAGAGAGAGAAAGAGAGAGAGAGAGAAACAACAGAGGAAGAGAGAGATGTGTTGCATTGTGGACTCAGAGGGGGTTATTATTTTTCGTCTCTGTTGTAACAGCTGTGGCCGTGCGGAGAGAAACCATCAGCACATATTAACACTGCACTGAGCCTTTTATATGTTACAAGTGTTGATTATCCTGATTGCATGAGGAGGGACACGCATACAGAAACACACAGTTTGTAATTTAATGTTTATACGGAGCACATTCCTCCAACTCCCAGCAGCAGCAGAGGACTCTGTCTCTGTAAATGGAGCGTGTAAAGGCTACATGTTAATTACTCAAGAGGACGTCAGGAGGAAAGAAAGACTTATCAACTCCCTGAACTACGTCTGCAGCTCAAACTGGGCTCTCCTACCTCTCTCTGTCCATTTTACACTCCCAGCTCAGACTGGTGCCAAGTTCTGCCTTGAATCACTGGGATGAAGATTTGTTGCTGCAATCAAGAGACGTGAATGTGAGATTCGGTTGGACGCTCGTCTCCCTGAAGTCATAAGATCTTTGGACATGAAATGCCTTTCCACTTTTGGAAAGCAACATGAGATTTGGCCCATAATGTCCTTATTTTTTTGTTCATTTTTTCTGACTTTAGTGTATTTAGCAGCTCCAGATCTCCTGCTGCTTCATGCATCATTGTGCGTCCAAGATCCAGTTCATATTCTCTAATGAGAAACATTCGTGTGTTATGGAGGTTATAAAAATAGTCCCTGTTTTCACACTTTTACCTCTCAACTTTTGAAAAATGCAAACCCAAGTACCCATAATTCTGCTGTGACAGCACGGAGAGATGGATTAGTGTGAACCAGCACTCGGGACCAGATTGATGTTTAACAAGTCTGGACCAAGCTGTTTTTCTTTTTAAAAATAACATCTGTTTGCAATGTGACCTATTTTGGCCACTTGACTGAAACAAGAAGTCTGCAAAATGGAGATAGCTCAGCAGTGCTTGTTGCTATAGTGATCAAACCAAACCTCCTGTTTGTGGGATGAACGTCTTCCTCTTTCCAGTCAGCTATAAACACCAGGACACAACAGTTCTCACAGCCTACTGAAAAGTTTACAACACCTCTGTCTTTGTTTGCTTTGCCCACATGGTGTCATTGATGGCCGACCACACGCAGGTGGGATTCATGATGGAGCGGTAACAGCATCTATCTGAGGTGTCTATATGTTTGCTGATGACGTTTTATGATTTCCTTCAGTGGATTTGCAGGTGTTTGGTCTGCGGTGTGTAAAGTTACAGATGTTTCGGGGGCAGAAGGAGGCTGATGGTCCTTCAACAGATGGGATTGTCTGAAAGAGGAACTAGTAAAAGAGAAATTCACAATGAGGCGGAACGAGTCAAAGCTGTGATGGATTGTTGTTTCCTCCAGTGGTAGAAGAAGTACTCTGATCTTTTACTTCAGGAAAAGTATAAATACCACAGTGTAAAAATACTCTGCTACAAGAAAAAGTCCTGCATTCAACATATTAATTCAGTAAAAGTACAAAAGTATTAGCATCAAAATATACTTAAAGTGCTCATTATGCAAAATGGCTCATTTCAGAATCGTATATCTTATACCACTTGATTATAATTACTGATGGTAGAACTACTTTTAAACTACTTTCTATACTGCTGGGTAGCTTAACCTATAATAATACATCATAATTATTAGTTAATTATATATTAATAATCTAAATCTGTAAAGTAAATAGTAACTAATATTGTCAAATAAATGTAGCCGAGTAAAAAGTACAATTTTGGTTTCCAAAATGGAGTGCAGTAAAAGTATAAAGTAGCATAAAATGGAAGTACTCAAGTAAAGTTCAAGTACCACATAATTGTACTTAAGTACGGTACTTGAGTAAATGTACTTAGTTACATTCCACCACTGGTTAGCTCTGACCACTGTTGGCCTCAGAAAGGACACCTTCAACTTTGGGATTGTCCCTCTGCACCATAGAAATAGAATAGGAGGAGAACGGACATTGAACTGCTTTCCTTGATCATTTGACTGGTACAAAAGAAAATGTCGATTGTTGCTAGTTGTTATGGTCACAACACATGTCAGTGGGGCCGTAAAATGTGGTCGCAGCTCACCGGGAAGAGAGCGGAGGGACCATTAGACCCAGCCACCAGCATGGCGAAATTAGCCAGCTAGCTAACTAGCCATCTGTCCGCTCTGCACTGGTTACAGAAAATGAGCCTGGCAATAGCAATGTGCTTTCCTACCTCGTAACGTTACTACCCCACTGGTCATTTAGTCGTTACTGCAGAACCTCACCTCACTGAGTCCACTACTTGCCGTAAGTCGGTTTAGTTACCGCCAGACGCCGTCCGACTTCCGTTGCTCCTAAAGTAGTGTTATTATGGTAAGGATGTGTAATGGCAATTTTCATATCTGCAGTTTAACACTGTACCTTTAGACAATCTCAGGGCCTCACATGTTCAACTTTGTCACCATAAGACAGTGACCTGACATTTTAGTTCTCTGTAACTGCAAACAACAGATTGCTGAAATACTTGTTATGTCTTGTGATGCTCTGTTGTCTGCTTTGTGCTGACGCATTGATACACTTTCTATCCTTCTCTTCTTTTCTTCTTTGCACTTATCTTCGTGTTATGCTTTAAATGTATAAATACTGACTACTCTTTGTATTCGGGGCTCACTTGCCACAGTCCACAACAGGTGGCTGTGCTCGTGAGTCCATCTGCAGATGCTTTACTTATTAATGTATGCTTTTTTATTAAATTCACTGAAAGACAAGTTGTTACTTTGGTTTGTGTCTTGTTTTAACAGAAACTGCCACCACAGATGTTAACGGCGTTACCACAGTTTTACACTTGGCGGCTCACGTTACCTCAGTCTTGTAAAGGGAGGAGTGAGCGGAGAGGTACTCAGTTGGTTGCAATCTGCAACCACACCACTAGATGTCACTAAATCCTACACACTGTCCATTTTAAGGAGTTAAAATGCAGGCCACATATTTAAATTGGTGTGAATGAATGTTATAGCTGAATCTTTTATGTGGCTCCAGCCCTTCACACACCAATGAAACCAAAACATTAACAATCAAACACCAATCAGGGAACCGGCTGGAGTGTAGAGTTTGACAAAATCCCTTTGTTTTTATCCGGGCATCTCTCATAAGTGGCAACTAATTCGGAGGTCGGTTTTAATGTTTCCTGGAATATACAAAGGCTTGACCCTGATCTCTCTCTGAACTCCTGCTGAACCGAGAAATCCTCAGGGAATCTCTCTGAGCATGAAAGTATTACAGTTACAGCAGGCTCTGTTTATTGTTTGGATTGAATGATGATGAATATAGTGTATGTAGATTTTTAGGATTTAGAGAACATGATGTGGCTGAATGTCAAAGTGTTTGTGTGTGTGCGTCAGAATATTTTGGACATTTATGCAAGGACTGTAACAAAAACACATGAGTGAGACCTCCTGTTGGTGCATCCATTCCTCTCTTCAACACTAACTCTGACCAGATGTGACCGCTGCCCTTCACCGCTGTTTGTCTCATTCCTTCTCTCTCTCTGCCCATCTTTCTTCCCATCTTTGGTAAACCTTCAGTCTCTCATCACCTTTCCCTCATGTTAACCTTACCTACCACCTTAAATCATTCTCACATGGCAGAAGCACTGAGACGTATAACGTACAGAAGAGCACTCTCATACTCACCTACACCAGAGGTTCTCAATCTTTTTTTCAGCCAAGGACCCTAAAGATAGAGAACATACCGAGAATATACCGGGGACCTCTCATGTTTGTCCCTTGGAATAATTTGACGTAGCCTATTTTTTTACATTTCTATAGCCTTCGTTATGCGAAAAAACAAAACAAGAGAAATGTATTTGAAAGATATTAGACGTATATTAAACATAATTGCAGATTCTAAGAATTATAGATTTGTTAGATTAGAAAGTAATCTATGAACTATTATACCAGCCCATTTGTCAGAAAAAGTTTTGGTATTGTATGTTTTTGAAAACCACAGGATACGTTGAATGTCGATGTTTCTGAACCCAAAAAAAGTCTCATAAATACGCACATTGTTAACGTTGTGAAACGATTGGTTAAGTTAAGGCAACAAAACTACTTGGTTATGGTTAGAAAAAAGATCACGGTTTGTGATAAAATAATAATGTAACAATGTAACGTAACTAAGTAAATAAATAACAACCACCCTGAGCGGACTTTCTTACTTGACGTTACGTAACAAGCGTAACAACGTTAAGTAAAACAATGTTACTAAAATAATGTTACTAAAACGTTTCGTAAAACAACGTTACATAAAACATTACGTTAAAATAACATAACATAACGTAATGTAACTAAGTAAATAAATAACCGTCCTTAGCGGACTTTCTTATGTAACGTTACGTAACAAGTGTAACAACGTTTTTAGAACGTTACTAAAGCAACGGTGCGTAAAACGGTACGTAAAACAACGTTACGTAAAATGTTACGTAACAAGCGCAAAGTCAATGTTTTCTTTTTGTTTTACATGGGACATGAACAGCGGTCTCCTGGGTGAAAGTGTAGATTTAAAAATGTAAATATTATTTGTTGAACTATGAAGCCTTTTGTAAAAAATAATAACATAATCACTGAAATTATTGAATGTAAAAACTTTCCACGGTCCCCCTGGCAGAGTGCCACCGACCCCACTTTGAGAATCACTAGCCTACACTAAAATATGCATATCACGGTTCAGTAATGAGAGGAGTGTGTTAGTGACCCAGCTGAAAACCTCTGGCATTAGATTTTGATTACAGTCTGAATGTGTGTGTGTGTGTGTGTTTACACTGCGCGTTCCCGTGGTAACAGGTCTGTTGCTACGACTGATCCAGCTCATTTCCTCTCCACAAAGACTCATCATCTGTCATCTGACGGGCCAGGGCTCATCGTGTGTCTTCTTTAAACATGTAGTCTGTACAAGTGTGTGTGTGTGTGTGTGTGTGTGTTTAGGACTGCAACTAACGATTATTTTCACTGTCGATTAATCGATTATTTGTTTGGTCTATAAAATGTCAGAAAATGGTGAAAAATGTTGTTCAGTGTTTCCCAAAAGATGACGTCCTCAAATGTCTCTCAAATGTCAACTCAACAATATTCAGTTCACTGTCATGGAGGAGTAGAGAAATAAGTACTGTAGTAGAAGTACAACATTTCCCTTTGAAATTTACTATAAAATTGAACTACTCAGTCACGATTCTGAGGTACTTTACTTAAGTACAGTACTTGAGTAAATGTACACATAGAGAAGATGTTAATGAAACAACAATACGTATGTAAATCTGATTTAGGTGTTGATGACATGACTTGTTTTGGCAAGAAGCCTCTTGACCGTCCACCCGTCAACACAGGTGTCCCAGATCCCTCACTAGAGGACGTTAATGGAGCTCACAGTGTGACGTCTGCTTCAGGAATAATAATATATAACAATAATAATAATAGAGTGAGATAAATACATCCTCCTGCAGCTCAGTGGCTGACAACACAGCGGTGTCTCCAGGTGTTAAAGTGTGGAACATGTGAACTGTATGACAGCAACAACGCATGATGAATTAAGGTTAGACCTGAGACCTGCGATCCCGACTAACTTTACATTCTTTGAGAGGCTCTAGTAGGTTCAGTTTTAGGGTTAGAGTGAAGACACAGATATCATATGAAACTAGAAAACCTAAGGAATCCATTGGTAACAGTCTGGCGAGGACAAACTGTCATGGCCATTTTCAAAGGGGTCCCTTGACCTCTGACCTCAAGATATGTGAATGAAAATGGGTTCTATGGGTACCCACGAGTCTCCCCTTTACAGACATGCCCACTTTATGATAATCACATGCAGTTTTTTGAATGCAGTATAAATGTGTTATTTTCTCCTATTCTAAAATGGTGTATTTGAATATTTCTGCATACTGGGGTCCCTAAACAGTCTTGGAATTACATAAATTGGGTATCACTGTAAAGCTGAGACTCTTGTGGATCCAATGAGTCCAACTGTATTCATGTGTGATGATGTCAATCCCCATGAAACTTGACCTGAGTGTATAAAATGACCTGTGGTGACCTCTAGGATAATCACAGTCTCATGAAACTTTACAGCCACAAACTAGAGACCTAGAGCATTCAGAGGATGGATGGCTTTCCTAGCTAGATTGACAATAAGGGGGTTTCTGAGCAGTTGACACAACAGAAGTGCTCGACATCCAATCTCAGAAAAATGCAATTCTTGCAGAAATCTCCAAATGTCAAAAGTTTTTGATCCAAAATCACAGCATTGGCTTTTTCTATGGTGTTCCTCAAGGTCAAAATTTGTTAAATTTAGCACTAAATCTGTGTAACGAATGATATCAACCCAAAAATTGCTGCAACGACATGAAACATAATAGAGATTAATTAATTCACGTTTATTTCTGATTTATGACTAGACGAACTTGACACACAGTGCTGAGCTGCATCTCAAATTAATCTTCAGGTTCCAGCTTTCAGATGATGTACACCACTTCTATGTGACATCTACTGTTGACCTGCTATCTCCCCCTAAAGACCCCCCGTACCCCCCTAAAAAAGACAAAAACGGGTCTATTGTGGGCCTCAGAGGGTTAAATGGTTCAGTTAGTGGTTTCACCAGATCAGTGAGTGATGTAATGAACACAGTGCTGTTTACATCCCAGTGGTGGTCAGTGGTCTCTTTACTAAGACCTCTAATGACTTTAATGCATTTTAATTTCCATTTGGATCTTGTTGAGGTCATGTTTGGTGGTTTCAAACAGGAGACCACCCTTTCTCTCACTTCAGCCACTAATTGCTTTCACTCTTTTCAGGCCTGTTTTCTGTTTCTATCTCTCTGCCTTCTTTTTCTTTCTCTCTAGTTTTTCTGATGTTTCTTAGAAAATATGAGATTTTGTGAAGCGTAACTTCTTCGGTTATGACGGAGCTTTTAAATGACAAAGTTGTGGAATAATTTACTCAAGTAAAAGAACAGTTAATGAAATCCTACTGGCCAAGTCACTGGATATTTAGTAATGCTACTATGTGATAGTTGCATCTTTCATACGTGTTTGTAGAAATAAGAGTCATTCCTGGTGTGGCGGCGTGAACTTGCACTGATGTTTGTCACTGTGTGTGCTTTGGTGCTATCACCAGGACTCTTCAAGTCAGAAATGCCAAAATCTAAACATGCGTAGGGGCTTTAATTCCCTGTATTTTCCTGCCTAAATGTTTTATATTGTATGTCAACAGTCTGCATGTTCTTGTTCTGTAGCATATCTGATTTTGTTCCTTGGAGGTAACAAAGCCAACCACTTAGACCTTGGTTGGATTTCTACAGATGCGTTTCAGTCCAGATGATCTGGCCGCTGGAATCGGATTTCAAAGTGCCTTTTTGCGTAACTCGCAACGCGACGCACAGCGACATTGCAAATCCAGAGTAATGGAAGTGCTGAGCAGAATCCATGCTGCTACTAGCAGAGAGCTACTGTATGGAGGACAACAGAGGAGGACAGTTTGTGGACAGTGAAATAAATTGTCTTCTGGCACTTTGGGAGGAGGCAAAGCTGGAGGACAATTTATCAAGAGATGTCTCGTGGCGTGGAAGAAAGGGGGGTTCTGTGGGTTGTGGTTGCAGTGCCAAAGAAAAATACAAAATCTGAAAACTAAATTAAAGGAAATTGAAGATGGCAATAATAAAAGCGGATGATGGACCTCCATTTATGATGCTTCTATGTTGGAAAGTCGCGTCACCAGCGTAGCGACGTAGTTACAGGTGCCTACGTCGTTACCATCGCAACCCATGCAGATAGGTTGGTGTTGTCTGGACCAAGCCCCCAGGAAGAGCGCCGGTCGTTGATGCCAATGTTCGTAGTGGCCAAACGGCGGTACTAAAACTTCCGTGTCCGTCACATGATGCCATTGGGCCCAAAAATACTTTTTCCCATAGACTTACATTGGGAAAGAGACGTCTGTAACTCAGCGGATAATTTTTTTTGAGGTGAATCAACTTCCCAGTATGAACACTTAAATAGTCCTTATTTAAATCATTAGGTCCTAAAAGTTGTAAAACGCACTATTAGCTGAATCCAGAGTTATTTCCCTTCCTCCGTTCATGTGAATGAGACCCAGACCGAGGCTGGAGCAAGGGCTGAGAGGCGGAGTTTGCAAGCCGTGACGACAGTGTGACGGCTGTGACCCCGTGACCGAGCCATGTGACCGAGCTGACGCTACTGTGCCTGCTCTGTGAGCCCAATGCATGTGGAAGATCGCCGGAAGGTCCGGGTACTTTTCCACTCGGAAGTGGAACCATTTTGGCTTCATGCGCCACTGAGCAACTTTCATAGGAATGAACGGAGCCCTGCCTCCAACGCTGTATCCAGTTCTCTTAATACATCCATGGTTGGTGTTGTCTGGACACACAAATCTGATCTGATCACTTGCAAATAACAGTGTGGACAGAGTCTAGGCAAGATTGCCTGCAGTCTGAACATAGCCTTTATGTGTTGCTTTTTTTTAAAGGACCATTTAGTTTTTTTTACTGACATTCATTTCCACGAACGCACACAATACACAAGCAGTACTAGTGAGGAGTTGTTTCAACTGTTAAACATCTTTTATCACACATTGTGATAAACACTCTTTCACGTGAACCTCAACATCAGTAATTCAGCAGTATGAGGCTGGAGGTCTACTCTGAGGGGGGGGGCTCAGTGCCAACTGTTGAAAGACAACACCGGTGAGAACGCAGCTCTGGCGCGGCCGGTCGTATCAGCAGCACAGACCACCCGCCTCCCTCGAACCGCCGCTCTCATACCAACAGGTATTTTTAGCAGCTTAGGGAGAAATACAGCCTGGATCTTCCTCAGCTCGCTTGATTGCTCAGTGTTGTTCCCCGGCTCGATCCTTCTCTGCTTTCACACACACACAAAGGCTTACAAATCATTGCGTCTTTATCTGAGAAGCAGATTACAGTTCAGTTACAAGCAACTGAACAGCTGTTTTATTGGGAGCGATGCAGCCTAGTGATGGGACGTCATGATTAGATGATGCGAGATGCAATTTTCATTCATTTGGTCGTCATTCTTCTGTGCTTCCACGCTGTTGTTGTTACTTTTTGTAATTCTACTTTAAAGCCCTCCCTGTGGCAGTGAGAGTAATTACACAAACACTATCGACGCTGCTTATGACGTATGCCTGCAGGTGAGCTCGCAGCATCTCCCCCGCCCCCCCGGTCGTGGCTAGATGGGAGCCTGCAAATTGCGAAATCTGATATGAGATCTGCAAAAGCTCTCGCGAGACTCGCTGCCCGACGACCTTTCCTAACCTGAACCATTCGAGATCAATGCATAACCTCAACTATCTTGCAATAGTTTCCCCACTTTGCTGGCTCCCTTATAGCCACTACCCCGTAAAAGAGTAAATAAATAAAGGAATTAATACAAAGATCAATAAATAAAGAAGCAAAGTAAAACAGAAATATCAATTTGTCACATTTTTATCAATTAATTAATGACTACATTTATTTTAAATATTATTGCTACATTTAATTAAATATTTATTCATCTATCAAGTTATTTATCTATTTATTGATTTATTTTTGGCAGGTTCCGTCCTCCATAGGTATCAAGTAAGCAGTCAGTCACCACACACAGTCTGAAACACGTCTCCTCCTTCTCCAACAATAATAAAGACAGGCCTTGACTCACTTCTTCCAGCTTCTCCTCTCCCTTCATCTCCACCTTTCGGGACTTTCCCTCGTCCTCCTCCTTCGTTCCAAACGCCGTCCTGGTTTATGATAAATCTCCCCTCTGAATCTTTCCACCCACACAACCTTCTCCACCCAATCTTTCCCCCCTTTTTCACCATTTTTCTCCTCATAGGTCATTCATTATCTGCGGGTTGGAGCTATAAACAAAACTAATACATGATAGATTTAAAAACTGATGTGTCTTGAATATATTAAGTATTTTTCCACGTGCCCCTGCCCAACATGTCAGCTCAACCCACGGCTGGAATAAGTCACATCTCACAGACTACTACTGAGCTCAGCAGGTTCGACCTGAACTCCAACTAACTCACCAACTTATAATAGTCCACTTCTTTCCTGAACCGCAGCCCAAAAAGGTTTCTGGTTCCAAAAGCAACAAGTTGTGGGGAGAGTTAGTCAGTTTCCAGTGGTTTGCGTCTGAGTCCCACTTTAGCTACTGGACAGAGAGAAGCACTTAACCTGTCTGCCTCAGTAAATATCCCAGTGTTTCCTCTCTGGACTCTAGCACAACAATATGAAGCTGAAAGTCACCCGAGGTCTGCTGGAAGGCAAATAAACTCAACGGACAGCTGACGCGTTACTGTATCTGAACAGAAATGACCAAGAAGTTTGACACACGTGAGTGAAATGAAGCAGTGATGGTGAAGTAGTGTTGCACGGTATACCGATACTAGAAAGGTATCGCGATACCCTGCCGTTAAAGACTGCACGATACCCCGTTATATTAGTACCGGTACTTTAAGAATGACAGTGTCTTAATACGAGCCGTGAGTTGCGTCGATGTGCGACCGCATGTGTGTGTGTCTGCAGCGCCATCAGGATTGGGATCCAGTCAAAAACTAAACTGTAGTGATAACCAGAAGGATTGAGTCAACAAGTGATGTTGAAAAGAAGATTAAAGCAGGTCATGAACCGCTCAGCGGCTGCACAATCCCGCTCTAACTGATGTCTCTATCAGCAGAACTCCCTTAAAAAAACAAGGAAAATAACAGCGCGGCTCTAATTACCGATCAAATGTACCGATGACATTAACCATCTTTTTTGAATCTGTCCGAACATCTCCTGTAACACATAATCCATCAAAGCGCAAGTGTTGTTAAAGTATTATTTTACAGTGTGTCTCTGTAACCTAGAGAAAAAGCAGTCCGGTGAGAGTAACTCTTCTCTCTCTTCACACCACTTGAACACAACACAGCTCTTTCTACAGTTACTGTGGTGTCTTCCTGATTTTAGCAGCTTTTCTCTCATCAACTTCTCACAGAACTTTCGTCTTCCGTGCTGCAGTACCACTCTCTGCCTGAAGTGTTACTGATGCGCCAGTGGGAGCGCTGTTTCACAAAAAAAAAAGCAGAATCAGAAATACTTTATTGATCCCCGGGGAGAAATTACAGTTGTTCCATTTTAGAATAAAAATATATATAAAAATAGAGAATCAGAAAAATATACAGATGAAATGTAAATATGTGTAAATTCTCAAAAATAAATGCCAATATAAAATTAACTATCAAATAAATCACATAAACACAAGTATAGAGGACATCAGATTACTGCATACCATTTTCATTTTTTTAATTAATACATTTTTGATTTTAAACATTTTTAATTTATAAAAAAAGAATTTTAAGTTCCATGTTCTGTCATCTATTGTTCCATTACTTTTCCTGATGTTTTAGATTTTTGCCGTGGTATCGTTTCAGTATCGGTATAGAGATATCTAGGCAGGGTATCGTATAGAAGTCAGAATTTTTCAATTAAATGTAATTATTAAAGGTCCTATACTTCTTTTCTACTGTGCGTCCTGGACAGATGTTTAAAGTGGACGTTTTATTCAGATTTGTATCATATCATGTATCGTAGTGTCATCACTGTATTTGTCGTTGAGTAGCTCCACTGGAGTAATTATGTCACATATTATCTTTTATTATGTCATCTTTTTTTTAGATTTGACATATGCACCAGTATCACACTGTTTTATAGTTAGAATGTTATAAGTCATAATATGGACGAGGGGAAGGGTGATGAGCTGGAGCCAGTTAGAACAGAGATGAATGTGTGAAGCCAGCGGCTCACTGTCAGTGTTTGAGTGTGTACAGTTAGCGTGTGTGTGTGTGTGTGTGTGTGTGTGTGTGTGTGTGCGTGCGTGCGTGCGTGCGCGCGTGCGCGCGTGTGTGAGATCAGGGGTGAAGGACGACACTCGTCCTCCTCCCCCTGCTGGCTCCATCCCAGATAGATCGTGGGAAGATACTCCTGCCTGAAAACAAAAACAAATGGATAAATAAAATGAGATGGAATAAATAAACCAATTCATCGACTCTATATTTAGATACAGATAACGAAGGAGACCCTCCCTCCTCCTCCTCCTCCTCTTCCTCTTCCTCCTCCTCCTCCTCCCTCTGTGTGTATTCCAGTGTTTGTAAGGAGTATTTGTATTTCTGCTGGTTGTTTTAGATTATCGATTATTAATACAGAATATAAACAGACTTATATACAAATTCTCAGCACCAGTGTTGGAAAAGTACGTCAGTGGCTATAAGTAGATAAGTTGAGGCTGGCCCGAAACTAAAAGATTTTTCAAATCAAATTCAAATCCCCACACATAACAACATGTTCTGTTAAATTTAACAGTTTTGTTCCTGTAGTGTGCAGAGAGCAACGATTTGGCCAAAAAAGTCAAAACACCACACACTAACAGATTCATGCATGAACAACAAGAGTCCCGACTAAAAAAAAAAAACAGAAATCTCACGAAATCTCTCGCGATCAAACGTGACTTAAGTGTAAAGAAACATGGCCAACGACGGGCAGGAAGAATTAGCGGTTAGTTTTTACTTTGTACTGAAAATTGACGAAGGATGGATGGATGAAGTCATGGAGACACGTTAAATAAACACTTGTGTTGTTGCCACAAATCAACAAGTTGGTCCTCCATTTCTGAGCTCCATCTTACTACTACTTTATGCTTCGTGTTTAGCATTAGCCTATGCATTAGCCGCGGCCGCCATGACGACGGTGGTTGTCCTTCCTTCCTTCTTCAGTCAGCTTGGTTCTCTATTGGCTATCGTTCTTTCCAACGTGATGGCGTCATCGGCTGTCCTCGGGGTTCCCCACACACAACAGGAGATCCCATCGTAAATACTGAACATGTTTAATATTTACAATTTGAAATCGGTGCGGCCAGGATGGACTTCTGAGCCGATTGGGGATGTAAAAAACATCTACAACTCACACCACAGGAACATCTGGAAAGATCATCTTTAGAATCATCAAACAATCAGGGCTTTGCTGACAATTATCAGGAGTCAGACCCAAAATCAGCTTGATTCTCGTGTAGTTACCCGCCATTAAGCGCTTCATTTAAAAGCTATATAAACAACATTCTTTTTATGTAAAGAAGCCTTACTGTAGTTCTGTGTGGTCATGTGTGGCCCAGACCACCTCTGAATGTGGTCTGAAAGATCCGATCTCAATGTGTCCTCAACGCGTCTTGAGTGTGTTCACACCTGTACTTAGAGCTGTCCACTTGAGATCCGATCACTGAGGATGCATGTTAATACCAGGTCTGACCAGGGCCAAACAGATGACTGAGATGTCCCATTACCACCCACAATGTTTGATTGACAAGTGGTCGACTGGTGGGAAGTGCAGCGCGTAAACACGAAGGAGACTTTGGCACCAAAGATGGAGATGGAATAACAAAAAAACTATTATGGACTGCCACTTTGAATTTGAAAGAAAGCATCCTGTAGGAACCCTCAGCTCTGCCTCTCTCTCCACCATTCATCCACGGAGAGAGGTGGCTGAAAACAACACACTACTAACTGGAGACAAATGGTGTTGGTCATAGAGTGTTTCTGTGTGAACGTGCGGTGGGGAAGGCGGGGGCGTCGGAGCTCGAGAGGAGTGGGACAACTCTCCAGGGTAGTGTACCGAAGTTAAGAGGGGGGAGGAGAAAATGAGGGCAGAAAGTGAAGGAATACAGAGAGAAAGAGAGAGGGAGAGGTGGCTCTGTGGGTCCAAGTGTAAACAGTGAGCCAGCGTATGAACGTGTGCGGGGGCGCCGGGGTGAAACGGAGAACGATAAGGAAGATGGAGGGAAGGAAGGTAGGAAGCAGAGAGAGAAAGTTAGGAAGGTTTATTATACAAACAGACCTTGTCCTCATTTTCTCTCTCTCTCAGATAAAAGATAACAGAGTTATGAAAGTTAACGCAAACTGGCTTTGTACTCGGTCTCCGTCTAACACACACAGTGGATGCCACACGCCTCCTCTCAGTGGGCCACACACCACCACATGCCGGGTCCACATGTGTGCTGAGAGAGTCCAGAATCCAAACCATCCACCTACACACACTCACACAAAACAAAAACACTCACAAATACCTCGTCCACAAAAGCCAGCACCTAAATACACACACCGGCAGCCAAGCTCAACACACACACACACACACACACACCTCGCCACATACGGTACGCTCATGCTCCCTGTGTACACACTCGGAGGCCCAGGACAGAGGACGAGGGGATTTCCAGCCTGATGCTCCACAGCTGCGGGACGGCACCCAGCGCACCGCCAACCTGACGCACAGTGATGACCTCAGCGACTGGGAGGAACTGAGAAAACAAACCGCACACGATCAGAAGCACAACTTTGACTTTGAGCTTTATTCTGAAAAGACGAGAAGAAGAAGAAGAAGAAGTAGAAGATACAGATGTAACATTTCCACGTAAACGTGCTGCGACGAAGAAAAAGAGAAGAGGAGTCCTGAAAGCTTAGCTATTTTACATTTTCAAGATCCAAAAACATTTAAAACATTCATTTTTTTTTGGTTGCAAACTTCAAAGCAGAGAATTAGCAGACATTACTGTAAAATGTGACATAGATTTGATGATTAAGATGACAAGACAACAGGACTGAAGGATTCTTAGCTGATTGAAAGAAGGCTTTACATTTCCTGAGATGAGATTATTGTCCTTTGTTCCAACCCCGGTCTCCCAGGGTGTCCAATACACAAAGACGCTTGGTCAGCATCCTTGGGCATCTTCATACCAACGCACAAGGCACTCTTTAGCGTCTGTATGAGATGCACCAGGCTTTCAACTGATTCCAACGTAAATCCATCCGCATCATTATTAGGGGCCGCACACATGCTGCATCTAAAAACGTGTGAAAAACGCCAGCCATGTCGCTTTCATCCTTTTATCCAAGGTGCTTGGGAGGTTGCGCTCCTGTTGCGCCTGAAACCAAAAGTTGAGTGATTTTTACTGATGACATTATCTCACGTGACGCTACATCAGTGAGTCACATGACATTATATCCGAAGCTTAGGTTACATTACAAGCACAACCTAAGCTACAGATGTGACGTTGTATTTTAGTGTATTTTAAGTCAAACCATGATGTTCCTAACCCTAACCAAATAGTTTTGTTGCCTAAACCTGCCACCATTTCACAATGTCACCCATGCATGAACCTTCAGCGTCAAGATACTTCTCAAAAGGCTTCCCCTGGCAAAAATATGATGAGTAGGGATGAGATCGCGTTGTTGTGAAAGTTGTTTTATCATGTTTTTCAAGAGAGCACAAGCCAAGTACCTTGATTAATACTGTACTAGTTGGATATTACATTGTCTGACATTAATCCCTAGACGTCTACACTAATCTAAGCCAGCACAGTCCTCAACAACTATGTCCATATTGGAAGATTCAGCAACTCATAATTAATTATTCAGCGCCAACATTCAGTGTACAGTAGTGTTACCATCATATGGCAAGACAGATAGTAAGGATGCTCATCAGACTTTCATGCAAGACAAGTACAAACCCTTCGTACCCCGTAATGCACATTTAAATGCACATATTTCTTTGCTAAGTGGCTGAAAAGAGTAAAAAGCACAGCGAGGACCCCCGTCAGACATCCAAAAAACTATTAAAGGCTGCAAATCAATCAGTCGGTGTCCTCCAGTCGCCTTTATTGCCCCTCAAACCTGATTCAGTTGCATACTGCTGGAAGACATATCTGTGAGACTTTGTCTCCAGATATCTCCCTCCCTAAGTCTCTGAACACCTCCCCTGCAAACTTTCCCAGGTCATTAAAGAGAAAATACTGTAGTCTGAATTATTAGTGAAATGGGAGAGAGGGAATAACACGTTTTCTCTTGGTGGTTGTGATGATTCTACCTTTCCTGTCAGCAGGGGAGCGCTCAGCTGCCAATATTTCATGTGTAATATTTCATCCCAGAACCATCTCTGTATCCAATATAAGGTCATCCGATGTAGAATAAAACTTCCTCCACAGTGGATCAACTAGTCATTCATCATGAGGAGTGAGAAGAGTGTATTTCAAAGCATCTTGAAGTCATTATTAGTCATTTATCCTCTTGGGTCAATGAGTGTCTGCACTAAATGTGTCATGGCAATCTAAGTGTTTACTTGAGAGTCCATTGCACATTTTTATACTTTTTTTGTTTACAATTTAATGAATAAATAACAGGAAATAACTGGGCTGGCCCCACAGAGATTTCTAAAAATCTTAACAGATGTGTAAAATGTGAGAGAGCCCACACAAAACCACATGTAATGATAAATCTAACAGTTTTGTTCCTATAGTGTGTGGAGAGCAATGATTTGTGATTTTGTCTCCGTGGCTGTCCTCAGGGTTCCCCCCTCACAACAGGATATCGGTTCATATATATTGAACATTTTTAATATTTAGATTGGCGGATGTAAAAAACTAATCAGAATACCTCACACCACAGGAAAATCTGGCAAGATAATGTTTAGAACCAAAAAAAAATTGTAGCTTTGATGACTGTTGATGAAAGGAGGGAATCGGGCCCAGGCCTTTGATTTGAGTCGTGTGTACTCACATGAGAGACTTTTCCATTTCATTTATTTATGTATTTATTTTTAGTAATTCTTAAATGTATTAATTTATTTGTGCATTTATTTTTAATTTATTTTTGCATTTATTTTTTCATTAAATACACATATTTAAAAATAATTATAAAATAAATAAGAAATAAATGAATATTAAGTGAATATTAAGATTAATATTAATATTCAGAGATGTATTTATTTTTACTAATTCTTAAATGTATTTATTTATTTGTGCATTTATTTGTTATTTATTTTTGCATTTATTTTTTCGTTAAATACACATATTTAAAAATAAATATAAAATAAATATAAAATAAGTGCAAAAATAAATGAGTAAATAAAAAAACAAATGCAAAAATGAATTAATTTATTTAAAAATTAATAAAACAAATACCTAAACAAATAAAAAAGGGAAAATTCAAAAGAAGAGTAAATAAATAAGATAATTAATATAAAAATAAATTAATAATTAAGCAAATTAAAACAGTAATATCAATTTACAGTATGTCACATTTTATCAATTAATTAATGGCTATATTTATTTTTAATATTATTTTTGCTACATTTAATGACATTTATTTATCGAGTCCTTTATTCATTTATTAATTTATTTTCAATTTTGGCAGGTTCCGTCCTCCATAGGTTTGGAGACGCTTTGGATATAGATGGTTGGTACAGAGGTTGGATTTGAGTTGAATGTGCTGAGTGTTGGAGGATGAGAGCAGGATTCAGGGAAGATGAGGAAAGAAAAGGTCACTGAGGAGAAATCCTCTGCATCACTGATGTTATTAAAGCAAATAATCCACCAAGAACCAGTTAAATTCCAGTGAAAATGAAAACATCTCTCACTTCTCAGATTGCTCTTGACAATTCAATCCCCTTTTCATTTCTCATCTTTCACAGCCCAGTGCCCCTTGGCCTTACTCAGCACTTCTTTTTATGAAGTCTCTTTCTCGCTCTCTCTGCTGTTTTGTTTTCAGTCACTGCACTCAAAGAGCTGCCAGAAGCAATTTAACTACTCTCATATGTCCAGCTCAAGATGTCCACTTCTCACTGTGGGTTGCTCAACTATTTCACATTGCATGCAATCTGAAGCTGATCTCCATCCGTCTGTTACCGGGCTTATCCAAGAAATACACACTTCTGATTAACAGTTTTCAGGTCAGCTAAAAGGTAGACAAATAAAAAGGGTAGAGGGGTTGTTACCAGAAGATCACACCACTGGATGAAGCACTTAGATCTGCATTAATCAATAGTTCTATATTAATAATTGATTACATGATTAGATGTAATGTAAACGCGTGCTCACAGAGAGAGATATCACTCACTGGGTAGCCGACTAAGTGAGAGAGAAATCACCGCCGGAAGGTCCACCACGAGCATTTTACCATGTTATCCAGACCCACGTGCACCTATTCGGGATACAACATCGTAGGTGTGTTTGATTTGTGTCACTTAGCGTGCTCGCCGGGTGGAGCATTACACCAGTGCCTTCCTGTGGCCGCAGACAAACCAGCAGATTCTTCTCAACTGCAGCTGATTTATCTCCTTTCTTTCTTATGTTCCATTCTCTCACATTTTATTTTGTTTTTATTCTGTAACGGATGCAGCTTGAAATGTTGCGAAGTGCATTGAGATAAAAATAAAAAATAATCAAAAACGACTTGTTATAGTAACACAAATAAATGTAATTTGTTGCTTCCACCCTGGCAAACATGTCAACAAATGTAACACATCCAGCAGACACAGAGCAACATTTGCAATGATTTGTTGTCTCCTTTTTGCTTTTTGTTCACCAGGTAGTTGCTAACTTTTGCTGGCTGCTTTTGGTGGACTGGTTATACTGGGACCAGAGATGCTGCATATCATGCGTTGAGATAGAACGAGCAGAGAAGTTGAACCACAATCAGATTGAGGAGGACTTCAGACCGGTGAGTACAACAACACGCTCATTGTGCCAAAGCTTTTCTTTTTGCTGTGATATGTGTGTTTGTGGCTGCAGCCGCTGTGGAGTTAATATGGTTTAAACATGTAGGTGACGTCTGCTGTGGTGATGTTTTATTCTGCTGCTGATTTTATAAGAAGTGTCAGGCTGTTTAAATGATGCTTGTTGCACCCGCGGTCTTTTCTTGTTGTATGATTGATCATCAGTTGTATGTTCAGGCTGTAGAGTGTGTCTATAGGAAAGGAATGTATCGTTGGTTTGGACATAATTGGGCTCTGTGGTGGGATGTGTATAGTTTGTATAGTCGTTAAATACATTTTCTTTACCCCACATTTCCCGTTTAAACATGTAAACGCAACAAATTGTCCTTTCCTGCTTTTGGCTTTTATCTCAGTTCATTTTTAGTAATTTTCCTTGTAAATGAGTAAGATTTTTTTAAAGTAACAGTACAGTAGACTAAAATGGACGTAATAGCTGAAAAATATTCAGTAATTTAATGTATATTCTGTAATATCAATCCTCATCATATATTTTTATTAGAGAGGGGGGGACATAGAGGTGATGTACACTGGATGATTTTGTGAGGAGAATAATCAAGATTAATTATTTTTATGCTCTGAACCTTTTTTTGTCTAAACGAAGAGCCTTTTGTTTTATGTCTAAAATGTTACTAAGGTCATTGAACACCACAACTTCTGACTTTTATTCCAACCAAAAACAGGTTGTTTACTCAGAACTACAGGTGTTTTATGACGGGCCTGACGTGTGCAGAGACGTATGGTAACATGTTTGTTGTTTGTCTGTAATTGAGTTTAATTGCAGTTTGATTTCATTGTATAAAGTGTCAGGATGTTTAATTGATGCAGCCTAATGATGCTTATTGCACCCGCCGCGGTGTCCATAGCTCTTTTATTTGTTGTCAGTGTCTTTTCTGGTTGTATGATTGATCATCAGTTGTATTCAGGCTGTAGAGTGTGTCTATAGGAAAGGAATATATCGTTGGTTTGGACATAGTTGGGCTCTGTGGTGTGATGTGTATAGTCTACATTGACATGTTGATGCACTTTATATTGTAGCCTAAGCCTATGAGACTTTCTCGACTTGCAAAATTATCTTTTAAATTTACAAACATCATATGTGTGATTCATGGCGCAATTCAAACCGGATAAAAAGAAAAAATCTCTTTCTCCGTTGACTAACGTTGATATTTTTATGAACTAAGGTGAAATAAGGTCCCATGGGGTCCACCAAAACCCTGGGTTTCTCCAGAGTAGAGCTTCAGTTGCCAACAGTAGAAGACTGTGGTGCACCAGGCAGCTTCCGAGTGTGAATTTATCAAACTGTATGAAGCAGTATGGTGCTAAAACAAGCACGCACACTTAGCAAAAACTGTTCCTGGAAAATGTAAACCCCAAAAACATGGTTACAACACCACAATTGCTTTTTGAGTGAAAAGAGTCGGGTCCTCCGCTCCTGCAAGAATCAAACCGTCGGCCTGGTGCCAGAAAGTTTTCCACTCTACAGCATTTAGCAGCCATTAACACGGGCCCTCGCTATGATCAAAGTGATTATCTGGGGCCCGTTGTTGTCTTTGGCCAGTGGTTTCACAGCACATTGAGAATAATGCTCAGTCTGGAGAAGCCATTAGCAGTCAGCATCAACAACCTCAGGACACAGAGTCTGACTGAAGCGAGCAGAGCTGAGTCAGAAAAATATACCAGGTCTGTTGATGGAGGCCGCATGAGAGGATGGGGGAGATAAAGGGGGGAGATGAAGAATACAGAGGAAAGAATAATATGTGAAAGGGTTGGAGAGAGGGAGGAAAAGAGCGACAGCTTCAACAAGTTACTCCTCAGAGATCCATTTGCAGTTTTGTTGCATGTTCTTCTTTGTGCATTTTACTTTCTGCTTCTTATTAAAGGACCAGAGACCCAGCTGCTGGCTGTAGATTCACATTTATCGTAGCCTACATATATGACCGTGGTATCAATCTTCTTGTCTAACTCTCGGCAAGAAAGCGAATAAGTGTAAACTGTTAATGCCGGGTACACACTACACGAGAATCAGGCTGATTTTGGGTCTGATTCCTCCTGATAATCAACAGCAAAGCCCTGATTGTCTGATGGATCTAAAGATGATCTTTCCAGATGTTCCTGTGGTGTTAGGTGTAAATGTTAAGAGTGTTTTTTTACATCCCCCGATCGGCTCAGAAGTCCATCCTAGCCGCACCGATTTCAAATCGTAAATATTAAACATGTTCTGTATTTACGATGGGATCTCCTGTTGTGTGTGTGGGGAACCGCGAGAACAGCCGATGACGCAGTCACGTGGGAAAGAACAATAACTATTAGAGAACCGAGCTGACTGAAGAAGGAAGGACGACCACCGCCGTCTAGGCGGCCGCAGCTAATGCATGAGCTAATGCATGAGCTAATGCTAAACGTGAAGCATAAAGTAGTAGTAAGATGGAGCTCAGAACTGGAGGACCAACTTGTTGATTTGTGGCAACAACACAAGTGTTTATTTAACGTGTCTCCATGACTTCATCCATCCATTCTTCGTCAATTTCACGCGAGATATTTTGCGAGATTTACGTTTTGTTTTAGTCGGGACTTGTTGTTCATGAATGAATCTGTCAGTGTGTGGTGTGCTATTGATTATCAACTAATGATCAAGAGGAGAACGTGAAGAAGAGGGGTGAAGGGATGGATGTGAAGTATGTGAGGTCTTGGAGAGTTTGTGCTCAGTTGTTCCCACATTAACTCCAAATATGTTGTAAGGTTTAATTAGCTTGGTTTATAGAGATGCATGCATGCGTATATTTTTATGTGCCAGAATGTATAAACCCTGTATACATCATTTATCAAGCTTTAAAGGCTCTGATATTCTGTTTTCACAATCAGCTTCTAACTTTGAGGTTGATTGGGTCAAAATGTTTGAACCAGGTTAGTTTTGATTATTTCTCATGAGAGATTTTTGTATTTGGAAAGAGCCACACAGTCCTGATGAAGCAGCCTTTTTGAAGGTTAAACTTACTTCAGAAGTTTGTTTTTCAAACTTTAACTTTAACTGTTGCTTATTTAATTGTGACTTCTTAATGTCATACAGAGAAACTCGCATATTAAAACCACATTTTTAGGGGCTTCGTCAACCCTTTTTTCCTAAGTTGCGATGACAGGAATTAAACCCTCAAGGCTTCATGTGAGTTTATGATACTTTGACTTTATGCAGTTTTAAGTTTGTGGTTGTTTGCGTAATTGTACACAATTTGTTACAAACTATTCAGAACCATCTGTACTTTACCCCAAAAAACCACAGCGCTCCCTCCAAGGCAGATTTACCAGAGAAAACATCTTTTCAACAACTGTGAATGTGTGGCTGTTCAATGTATTGTCCTCCTGTCGCTATGTTCTTGTCAGCATCCTGTTGGGAAGTAAAAGACACACACACATGTGATAATCTTTTTGCAGCTTGTGAAACAGAACCGTACTAAAACCCAGTGGGTTTTTACAGGAGAAACGAACACCGCCGTGCTGGTGTGCATGTCGTATTTTGTTCATATTGAAAGGGAGCCAAGTTCAACAACATTGGTGGTCTTTGCACTGCATGTGGGAAAAACATACCGGTGCAGATATGAAAGCAACCTGAGCCACCGTGATGCCCCGAGGCTGCCATGTATTTACACATCTCTGTGTATAGAAGTAAAGAACGCAGCAGGCGATGGTGACAGATAACATTCATCTACTGTCAGTGTGTTTCATCTGCGATGCACAAAGAAACTACTGTTCTACACATATAGACACTGTTTTTATTCTCATCCAAACCTCAGATACTATTACTCTCATATCAACCCGTGATTTTCAAAGCATTCCAGTAGTTCTGTCAATACGTACTGTACTTTTTATGGACCTATTTTCTTTCAACTTGCCTGCAGTTTTCAGTCAGTGCTGCTGTAGGGATTTAATAATTAACCGTCAAAAGGGGCTAGATGTAAGAATAAGAAATTCAGCATCCTGTTGCTCGCGCTCGTGCTCGCACTACGTAGACGCAAGCGAGCATCGGTCAAAACAGTGAAGCGACACACACAAGACTGAACGTGATTGAGAGGCATCATGTCGATTAACGTTAGCAACATTAGCCAGCTAAAACCACAATAACACTATAATATCAATAGGAATTTTGCCAGCTCTGGGTCTGCTTTGATATCCAAAACCAAATTAAGGTCCCTCCATGAATCAAAGGCCAGTCCAACCTTAGTTTCCCCCCCCGACGTCAGTCACCTTCCTGTTTTGCAAGACAGGTTTCACTAGATATAACTTTGGGTTTTTTTGTGCTTCCGTGGAGTTTGTGTTGGAGTCTGAGTTGTAGTGGGGGCTGGTCATTTGTTTGCGTTAGCGGACTCCATTTCTAACTGAACATTAGCTGTGGTTGCACACCGTTAGCCCTGTAGCGGAGCTGAAGAGAGTAAAGGCACTCGCGAGCGCACATGACGTCACATCCGTTGGATTTTCCTGGAAAAACAGCCCGGGTTCTTCACAAATAAAGCAGTCTACAGGCCGATAGAGGAAACCCAGAAAGTCATGGAAGGTCTAATTTTTTATGTTAGGTTACAACCTGTTCACACATTGGCAATAAAAAAATATTAAAAATGTTTATATGTATAAAAACATACAGTACATACAGTCCCTTTGACCGTTAACCGACATTAAGAATTTCAAGCAATTAACGCTATCGGTTAAACGGTTAAAAGTCATATTATTAATGAATTAAAAAGCTGAGCAAAACTCAGAGGAGCGGCTCGTCAGTTTAAGGAGAAAAGCTGGCCCACCCTAAGAGAGTCTGAGGCGGCATTACAGATACAGGAAGTTGGCTCGGGTCTTGAGCGGAGCACAGAGCGGATGAGTTGTAGCCTCGTAGCATTTATTCACGGACAAAAAAACTGTACACTGACACATTGTTACAGCTACTGTACGTTCACAGCTATAACGCCACCGACAAACCCACACTCACCACCGCCACATACACGTAGCCTACATGGTCTGTCACACACTCGCTAAAGTTACGCCTCACTGACAGAGCGTATGTGTGTGGCTACGGGGAGCACGAAGCCTCCAGCAGCGCTACAGCTGCTAACATAGCACAAACACAAACACGCACACGTTTTGTCGGACAATCACTAAAGTTACACCGGGCTACAGAGTATCGTTACGCCGGGCAGACACACAGCTGACAACCTGTTAAACTAAACTAAATGATGCGGTGGTGGTGGTGGAGACTTTTACTGGGAAAGAGGCTGCATGTCCGCGACACTACACGCAACATCATAGCTGCTACAGTAACGCTCCCGGACGGGTGAACTGGAGACTCAGTTGTCTGTTGTGCTCGTACACTGCAGCTGGCGCACCGCTGCATGAGACGCACTAATCTTGTCGGTTAACGGTTAATGATCGGTTAACAAGGGTCGGTTATCGGTTTAAAATTTGTTTCAAAATTGGCATCCCTAGTCAGTGCACTCATTGTATTGATTAGGAGCATTAAACTGTCAGCAAATGTGAGTATAGATTGTAGTTTTGAGTCAAGGCTCTTTAGTATCGCTATTTTAATATGACCAGAACCTAGATCAGGGTTGATCAGTGAGGAATTTCCTACATTTCCTCAAACATATTGTGACAGCTCCCAGGGAGTGGACTGCACAGAGCACACTGAAAGTTTCAGTGTCTGTTTCTCGAGTTAAGTTTCAATCCCACAGTCACTATTAAAAAAAGCAGTTTAGGTCTAAACATCAGACCTGTGTGTGTTTGTAGTAGTATATGTAGTATTTTCAAGGTACTTTGAGTGGAAACGTCCTGTTTGGTGGGAACTCTGGTGGCTTTTATACTTTAGGTGTCTCCTCTGCTGAGTTGGACAGATGTGATGAACATATGTTTAAGTTCCTGCTCAGATTTTCAAAGTCAACCTTTCATTTAAGAAAAGCAGCCTTGTTTTCAGTTTTGTGACATTCATTTTCTTTAGCTAATCCAATGAATGCATTGAAGTCAGTGAAATATTTTCCTCTGCATGTCAGAGACAATCTGATATTTCTCTCTTGTCATGTGGTAACAATCTCTCTCTCATCCCCCTTCCTTTATTCTCCTCTCTACATACTTCTCTCAGCCTTGCTCTTCGTCTCACATATTGTCTTTTACTTTGTCTTTTCTTTCCATTTTTCTTTCTCCGGAGACATTAAAACTGACATTGTGAAATTATCCTCCCATCTGTCTTTACCTTTGTTCTTGGCTTCTTCTTCATCTCATCCATCCAACCACAAGTCACTCATCCATCTCTTTATCTTCCCCATCCGTCCATCCATACGGTTAGATGTCTGGTGCTGTGCTGGTTTTAAGTTTGAAACCATGTTGAAGTGCTCTGACAGTTCAAACGCATAAATTAACAGATAAAGAAGAGATGATGTCATCAGCTGCCCTGCTGTGAGGACGTCTGTTTTGTCTGTTGGGACTGACTGAAGGTATCATTGTTGTCTTTTTACTTGCTTTAAAGTTCTTTTATGTGACGAGAAACTTTCTAACTAACTAAATTCTGGACTGTTAATAACATGACATTGATTCATGTGGTCGATGTTAAGAAAGTTTGCTCTTTACCAGCAAGATCACACATCAGTCGGCTACAGAGGAGCAATAATACTCCGTCAGGTGGACTCTCCTGTTCACAATACCTGTTCAAACCCTCTTTAAAAGAAATGCATTTGTCACATATACGTATGGTAGCAGCGGTGAACACTAACTCATTCTACTAAAACTACAACAGAATGAGTTCTTCCTTGTTTATGAATGTAGCGGTAGAGTTGAAGCAGCGGCGTTGTGTGTGTTTGACCAATCAGCAACGTGCAAACTCAACCCTGAAACTTTCAGAAAGTACTACCCCCCGACGTTTTGGAGAGCAAAAACGTGTTTTGTTGCCGTTGGACAGAGCCAGTCAAGCCTTTTCCCTGTTTCCACTATTCATGCTAAGCTAAGCGGTTGCTGGCTGTAATGTTATAGCTTCATACTAACTGTGCAGACGTGAGAGTGGTATCAATCTCATCTCAGCAAGAAAGTGAATGAACTTTCCCAATTATGTCAAACCACTTCTTTAGGAGTAACCTTATCTAAATGTGTTAATGTTCCTTGTCAAAGTAAACTTTCCTCGTCACCGGTCTTTTTCTTCCATCCTGTGAAAGCTGATCCGGCTCTTCTTCTGTGGCCTAAAGCCCACAAATCAAAACAAAACTGTTCAGACACAAATGGCAAATTCGTTGTTGTCGTTAAGTCATTTCAGCCCTGACTGTTTCTCCAAAGTGGTCCTAATTTCAGGGGCCGCTGCAGTAATGTTGCCAGTTTATCGTGTTAAACCTAATTTTAGGGGCCGTGTTGTTTTTGCAGCAGTGCAGCAGATGAGATCAGACGACGGTTCGGGAGGATGGAGGTCGACGCTTCGTCAGATTGATGTTTTTCTTAAAGCGTTTTTCTTCCAAGAAAACCGTTCCGCCATCCTGTTTGTTTTCAAAGATAAAAATAGAGGCGAGTTGTTTTTTCCTGGCGTTCCACATGTAGACGGAGAGACGACCCTCCTCACCTCTGGTCCTGTTTTAGACTAACCCCCAGTGGTGACCCTGCAGGTGGTTTGGCCTCAACCTCTCAGCTGTTACTGCAGTGGGAAAGGGTTGTGGAAAAGATCGGAGATGGTTTGGTGCTTTACCAGTTTACAATTCATATTCTACAACTTTACAAACAATGGCTTTGGTTTTAAAGCTAGAGTGAAACTAAAAAACCTAAGGAATCCATCGGTACCAACCATGTCATACTAGCTTGTTGCGAAGGAGGTTAAATAACGCTCCAAACTTACGCTAAATTTTGGTGCGGAAAAAACTGGCATGGCCATTTTCAAAGGGTTCCCTTGACCTCTGACCTCAAGATATGTGAATGAAAATGGGTTCTATGGGTACCCAAGAGTCTCCCCTTTACAGACATGCCCACTTTATGATAATCACATGCAGTTTGGGGCAAGTCATAGTCAAGTCAGTACACTGACACACTGGCAGCTGTTGTTGCCTGTTGGGCTTCAGGTTGGCATATTGTTTATGCTAAATGCAGTACCTGTGAGGGTTTCTGGACAATATTTGTCATCGTTTTGTGTCAAGTGATTTCCAATAATAAATATATAAATACATTTGCATAAAGCATCATATTTGTCCACTCCCATGTTGATAAGAGTATTAAATACTTGACAAATCTCCCTTTAAGGTACATTTTGAACAGATAAAAAAATGTGTGATTAATTTGTGATTAATCACGATTAACTATGGACCATCATGCAATTAATTGCATGGTCCATCAGCTGTCACTGACGGGTCTTTAGATGTTCTCACCTAGGTCTGGTGTGGTACGTTTGATTATGTTTAGACAAACTGCAGGAGAATCACAGGCGACAGGAAATTTGTGTGAGTCATATGTTCCATGAAAGCTAATTCATTATTTTCAGACTTTTGGGATCTGTCTTTTCAGTCTCTTCTTCATCCTTCTCTTCATCTTAACCAAAACAAGATCAATACTAAGTGATGCAGCCTCCTACACTATGTGGTGCAGCAATGGAAAAACAAATAGTTTCTTTTTCAAATCTGCTTCGAGCTTGCACAAGTCGTTCACTTCAACACCTCATTCTTCAAACTAAAAACGAGGCCCTCTCAATAAATCTTTGCAAGGTAATCATTTCACACTTATTTCTGGCCAAGTCAGCATGCAGCCTTGATTAAGTACATGTTCGAGTGTTTTTTTTTCTTTCTTTCTGGTGGAGTCGAACCTAAAAACAAATGGCTGTTTGTGTCACACAGCTTTGAGGAAATGTGCTGTGGTGGAAACAGTCGCCACACTGAACTGATTTAGCAGAAAACACACATATTTGCAAATCGGTCATTTTCTCTCTTTTTGCTTGAACTGAATCTAAAACCCTTCAAAACCACTTTGTGTAATTTATCACATGTGATGACAGTGGTTTCATTCTTTGAGCATATTTCTTTGACTTGTAGGTTTTTATGGCTTTAATTTAAGGAGAAGAGAAGCTTGTGAGAACCCCTAACCTCAAACATTACAAAATAAATGCCTGCAACTCCAAACCAAACACTAATTTAACTAAAACCTATATCTAAGTTTAACCCTTAAACAACAAGTTAAAATGTCCTCACTTTCCTTCTGTTACACACTGAGGGTGTAACGAATAAACAACATGACTAGGGCTTTTATTGTGAAAGGTAAGAAGGGAAGGAGTGGATCTGGTCTGCGCTGCCTTTGTCAAGGTTGACAGGAGTAATAAAGTCTGCCGTCTTGGTTTGGACTAGGGAGTCTCCGTGTTGGTGGACACTATAGTGTACGTATTGAATATGCTTGTTCAGCAAAACGTGATTGGTTGATGTCTTTATTCGCGGTGTGAAAGCTCAGAAAATCAACCTTATTCTGGAAAAAAGTCGCTTTTTCGTCACGTAATATTCACGTTCTGTATTCGTGACAAAAACAACAGTTTGAAAAAAATATATACTGGCGTACGAATTAGGGGTGGGAGTCACCAGAGGCTCCACGGGATGGTATTGACCGCACGTTACCGCAATACGATAAAGTTTCCTGTCCATGACAGAGTTAGCATGCAGCTTTAGCCGTAATGTCTAGCTCTGCTTTTCCTGCAATGTGTGAAACCCAAAGTGTTTCCATATTTTACTGGATGTGTAGTGTTTGCCACTTTGGATTTATAATGTGAGGGTGCAGGTCGTATCCACGCAGACCCTCCGTTGTTTTCTACTTTGTCGTTTCGGCTCGCTGCGGTTTGTTTTGGTTGACGGATACGGAACGGATATGACGTCACGTTACTCAGACTACAACAAAAGCGGTAACTTCCTTCTACCTCCGCATAGACTCAAATAAAGCAAATATATTGATTATGGTATTAAAAAATCGATTTCAAAATGGTAAAAAAAAAATAAATTGCGATACATAGGTGAATCAGTTTTTTTCCCACACCTACCTTTTGCCATCTGTTTTGCATCTTAGAGTGTGGAGGTAGATGTGGCTATAAGAGACTAACCCCAGTAGAATCAGAATTGCTGTAAAGCTAAAATGTGCACTGTGATGATACTATATGTGCATGTAAAGTGAGTTTTACACCATAAAAACATTGTATGAAAGAGGCATGTATAAACAGTACAAATGAGCTTTAGACTCACGCAACATATTCTACATGTGTTCACTAACACGTTCATGTGACACCCTTGAATTTTTTGGCAGAATGGCCTCAGGCTGAAATTAACAACACACACTTTATCTACTTCATATAATACCCAACTGAAATCATGCAGCCCGTTGATTTGTGTGTTGTAAAACACGCTCTGTATGCTCGCCCTTTGCATGAGAAGAAACCAGATTTATAATAAAGGGAATGTTGTTCAGCTCATGAATGACTGGGATCGCTGTTAAAATGTGTTCACGGTTGTGTGTGGTGCACAATACAGTACGACAGCTCAGTTTACAGAGTGAACACTTGACCTTGTTATGATTTCAGTTTCTGTGTCTTTTATAGAACAACTCTTTCTGTCTCAATGAAAGCAGATCTGTCGGCAGGACGCTGATGTTTGAATAGTGAGTGTGATTAGCTGAGCAAGAAATCCAAGAGTGATGAGGCTGGTGATGGAGATGGTGATGGAGGTGGTGATGGAGGTGGTGTTGAGACCTGTGACCTGCTGTTTGTGGGAAGGGGAGCATGTTGAAGTAAAGTCACATTGTGAGCTGCAGATGAGGCGTGACAGGACCGACAGCGGTGGGAGGCTTCGTCATTAACAGCAACCAATAAAATGTCAAGTTTATTTTTCTCTGTCCGACTGCTGCAGGCTCGACATTCACACCTTCACATATAGACTCGTATGTATTATACTCAATGACTTTTGTCCATTAGTTCAAATAAAGATGTTACTATGATGCCATCTGTGAACTTTAGAGATGCATCTTTTTTGTATTGATTGTCAATAATGAATAAAACTGTAACTGTACAGGGAAATTATTTTAGTTTTTCTCAACACCACCTGTGTCACAACATCCATCTACATACAGAAACAACAAACACACAGACAACCACATTCTACATTAGGGATAAATAAAGTTAAAATTATAGACAACAATACGGAGAAAATATCGATAATATACCGTACTAGTATGTCAAGTAATAAAATAAATAGAATGAGTTTATTTGCATTCATGCTCACAGTTAACAACTAAATAGAAGCAGAATTTCTATTGATAAAAATAGAAATCTATACATGATTGTACATCATAACAACTATATAAAAAAAATAATCAATAGAAAAGGCGAAGAAAAAAGAATAATTAAAAGAAAAAGATAAAAAGATATCCAAATGAATTAAATAAAAAATAAATATAAAAAAATAAAATAATAATAATAAATGAAAAAGCTACTCAGAGATTACTGTAGGTTTCTCAAAAAATGTCAACACTTTGTGAGTCGAGAAATAAAGGAAATAAAAAAATTAATAAATAGGGTAGGACAAAAATAAAAATAAAAATATTTTAAAAAAAATACAATAAAATAATGATAATAATAATAAAATAATAATAACAATAAAAATGTACAGATCTTCTCTCTCCCTCTCTAAATTATGGATAAATAAACAGAGAGAATACAGAGAAAATATATATTATATACCTTAATAGTAACAGAAAAAGTAAGTCGAGAAATAAAGGAAATAGAAAATTAATGAATAAGATAGGAAAATAAAAATAAAAATATGTCAAGAAATACAATAGAAATAATAAATAAATAAAGTAATAATAATGAAAAAAGAAATAAAGAAAATAGAAAATTAATAAATATGATAGGAAAAGAAAAAAGAAATAAAAATAAAAATATTTAAAAAAATACAATAAATGAATAATAAATAAATAAAGTAATAATAATAAAAAAGAAAAAAACCTACTCAGAGATCACTGTAGTGGGTTTGTCAAAAAATGTCAAGAAGGGGTGCCACATTTTGTAAAATGTATGGATTTCCTCTCTCTAAATTATGGATAAATAAAGTTAAAATTATAGTCAACAATACAGAGAAAATATCTATAATATACCTTAATAGTAACAGAAAAATTAAGTCGAGAAATAAAGGAAATAGAAAATTAATAAATAGGATAGGAAAATAAAAATAAAAAATGAAAAATAAAAAATTTATATATATACAAAATAAGACAAAAAAATAATAAAAGAAAAATAATAATAAAAATAAAAAGCCTACTCATAGATTACTGTAGTGGGTTTCTCAAAAAATGTCATGAAGGGGCGCCATATTTTGTAATATTTACTCTGTGTTCCCGGGATAGTGTAACAGATTTTCTCTAAGCATATTTTTTTTAACTTTGGACAGCAGGCTAGCTGTTTCCCCCTGCTTCCAGTCTTTATGCTAAGCGGAGCTAACCTATTACTTCATGCACAGACTTACAGAACCCATTCCTGCCTGCACACATAAACCCATACGTTATATTCTACACACACTGGTTCCTTTGGGAAAGGTGTGCCCCGGTGAGGCCTGTCTGATTCAGGTAGTCAGGGTCATGTGACATGTTGACCTTGCTGTTTGCCTTCACAAGGTCGATTGCTGGGACTTGACTACGTCTCTCAGACTGGAATTGATCCACACATCTGTAGTCAGACTTCTCTTTTGTCTTTCTTGTCTTCTGTGCCGCTTTTTTCTCGTTAGTGTTCTTGTGACTTCCCTCTCTCTCTGAGTTTTAAAGCCTCAGGCTCTAACAGTGGTGAACGGAGCTGTTTATGTTTATGTATAAAACAGTAAAACACATGGACTCATATTCAGTCCTTCTTTTCTTCCTCTCTTTCTTAAAGCCTCTTTTTGAATAACATGAATTACAGGAAACCTTCCAAACTTGAATGGTTGCCATGAGGTTTAGGAGGGGAAAACGGCCCAGCCCAAAGAAGCCATAAAAAAACTTATGGATATGAACTTGAAGGAAACAGAAATATGAGTTTTAGATTATGGGGTATAAATTTAACAGGAATTGTTTCGTCATCTCTGAATAAAACCTTCAGTCAGAAGAACAAATTATGACAAGAGCCTTGGATCACTGGGCAGGGCTGCAGTAAATCCATCAGCTGCTACACCTTTTAGATTTACAGCAGGAACACCCTCCTTTATTATCTCCCTCTTCTTATTTCATTAATCCAACAAAGGTTCCTGTATGTTTCAACTGATTCTGCTGTAAGCTTCACTTTAAACCAGTTTACACACATTTACACCTTTTTAGATGGCCTGTTTTAACGTCCCACATCTGTCCAAACCCATAACTTAATAATACTGTAGGAACGCGGGCTCACAGGAAGTTCCACATTCATCCTCGTCAGTTGTTTTGGCGTGCGTCTACATAAGAAAATCTTTGGAGTAAAATTTGATTTGTTTGTTGTCCTTGTTTTCTCTGTTTAGCATCTGATATATCCAGACCAGATTTTGGATAGCGCCGTCCACATATCTGTGGTCTTTTCTGTCAGATGGCTCAGTAGTCTAGTTTTTCCTGTTTTCCATTTTCTCTGATTGTCGTTGAACAGCAGCATGGTCGAGTTTTAGGTGTGTAACAGTACGTTTTTACAACGATACGATGCGTATCACTTTACATGGTTCCGATACAATTCAACGACAATATTTGGCTCATCTAGAGCGATACGATACGATTCAATGATTTGAAATCGATACAAAAACTTTTTTTTTGACTGTGAAATAACTAGCTAGAGACTGGACAGTGCCGGTCAGGATTCCTCAAAGTTTTTCTTGTAATCAGGGATAAATTTATTATGTATATACTGTAAACTATTAAGTTAACTATAAAATATTAAGTAAACACAACGATTAATGGCAAATACATACACCTTTTATTTGAAAGTAATAAAAAGTGCAACTTCAGGACCTGTTGCTTCACTTCTCAAGATACAAGGCAGTGCAATATTTAACAAAAAATATAATAAACCAACTTCTATTCAAGTTAAATGAACAGTGTTTTAACCTGATGCTTCTGTCATCATTTCAAATATAAGAGGTAGAACAATAATATTTAACAAGAAATAAAGTGCAACCAACATTTCTTCAGGTTGATGAACAGTGGTTTAAGCCGCTGCTATTGTTTTCATTTTCAATAAAAAGGTTGTGCAATATTGAAAATGTTGAAAATATTTTTTGTTAAATATTATTATTTAACAAAAAAAGTACAACTAACTACTCATCAGGTTGAATGAGTAGTAGTAGTAGCAGCAAATTCTTAGTATCGATACAATTGATTATTTACATTGCAAATCGATTTTATATTGATATACATCCCCCGTGAAGGACAACTTGCCGAGTACCTATCGATGTAGTTGGATCGTAGGAATATAAGTCGATACATCGATGTAGTAGATGAATCGTTACACCCCTACCGAGTTTTAAAGAATAGTTTTGGATATTGCACTTATTCGCTTTCATCCTAAGAGTTGGATGAGAAGATTGATACTACTCTCACATCTGTACGGTAGATGTGTAAGACAGACAGACAGACAGACAGAGAGTGGTATCGATCATCTCATCCACTTTCACCAAACAAAAGCAAATAAGCACATTCCCCAAAATGTCAGACTCTTCCTTTAACTTACAGACATGAGAGGGATCAGTCTTTAATCTGAGTCTCAGAATGAAAGCAAATAAGCATTTTTATTTTTTCATTTTTCGAGCGGCGCCCAACGCCAAGGGGTAGAGCTTCAGCCTAGTCGGGCGGCACCGTTCTCCCCGTAGGAAAACAATGGCACAGCCAGCGCAGAGCGGTTTTACCGCTGATCATGTGTGGGCGGCTTAAGTGTCTGAATCCCCCTCCAGTTTCATTCCTGCAGCTGATCCTGACCTTTGACCTCTGAAGTTTCCCCTCCTTGAAGCTCAATATTTTCCATAAAACCAGTATTTCTGTTTGACGTTAGCACCTTCAAAGTGAAACCTGTGTTCACACATTTTTCTTAGCTCAAGTTTCATTCACTTCAGGTTTTAACTTGTTCGTCTGTGTTTGTCTGATTCGTATATCAGCCAACAGAAACACCAGAAATAATCACTGTCACAGTCATTTTATTTGTGACTTTAATGCAAAACAAATTTACAATACACAGAGACACACATGGCTCAAGGAGAGAATGAATGAACTCTTTATGTATTTAATTTCATTGGAAGTTAATCCAGTGTTGTGTACACTCAGCTGTACTTTCTGGGTCTTATCACCATCTTCGACCATATAACTTGGAGGGCGCCAGAGAGTTTGGTTGAGCTTCATGCGTCATCAGCCAAGAACTCACCATCCATCCATCTAAACTGTATCTTACCTGTTCCAGCTTCCTGTGTTTACTCTGGCAGAAAGCTCCCTCTCTTTAGCCTTCCTCCCCTGAAACCCCCTTGCATTAATTAAGAGCTGGACCGACGTCTTGACGCCCACGGAGTGAAGGCTGATCCTCTCCTGCAGAGAGGCAAAGCTGGGCTGATCTGACGAGCTCAGAGGGAAGGGAGAGAAAGAGAGGGAGACTTATAATGTAATTTTCAAAAGGGAGTTTGATTTCATCCTGCAGGTATTTGGAAATGGAGAGAGTGAGGCAGGCTCCAGGGATAAGGCTCGCCTTTGTGTAAACTTTCCACTGTATGAAAAAAAAAGGACTGCTTTAATTTGTGCTTAAGAATACCGGAGGAGCTGCGGTGGAAAGTCGGGGGCAAGTGGCGGGCATGGTTTTGATTAAACGTTATGAGGTACCGCGGGGAGCGTTGCCAGAGCGTTTGCACGTTCTTCATTCTGGCCGTCAGTCAGCGCTCGATCTGCTGCTGAAGCTCAGAGGAGGAGAGACGGAGAGGCTGAATGAGAAAACCAGAGAAGAACAACAGGAACATTTCTCAGTGTATCCACCTCAGAACAAAAAGCTGTTGTAGAGTACATGTTAGCCAACTGAACAGGCTGTGCTCATACAATGTTCGTAGCTATACCTACCAAAAGTAATGCACTGTACTCATATAATTAATCCCCATAATTGTTAATTAACCCTAACCAAGTCGATCTTTTCCAAAACCTAAATAAGTGGTTTTGTTGCCTAAACCTAACCAAGTAGTTTCCTATGAAGACGGAAGTTTATTTTGAAAAGAATGGAGTGGAAATTGATGCTGGACATTCGTAGGAAAACGCACGTATAATGAGGAATAACTTTTCGTGAGATGTCATACAAACCGTTGTATGAGAATATGTTGAACTGACAGAATATTCATATTCATGACAGTATCCTAAGATAGTGAAAAGCTAACAAGCTAACTTAGCTAACTATTATAACAGGTTAGCAAAAACAATCTCATGACAAGTTTCATCAGTATTCAAGCTGTTCTGGAGCTTTCTAATGTATCACAGGTTCTTCCTCAGCAGATGGAGTTTTTTAATCTCAATAATCTAGTAGTTTGAATTTGAAAGACCTTGTAGGCGAACTATCTTAAAACATAATATTTGCAAATTAAACTTTATTGTTAGGCTATTATTCGGTGTGTTATATAAGGGATAATGTACAGCGTGCAGGTCATTGTTGTGAAATAAACCCCTTAAAGGCGATGCAGTACCCCGACGCAAAGCAGTTATTGCAGCTTTATGTCTCCTTCACTCACGCTGAGGAACTTCCACACCGACGATATGTTGTGTGTGTGGCTGTAACGTTACTGTCTGTGCCGCTGTGTGCCGACGTTAACTATTTTGAGGCGGCGGCACACATATGTGTATGTGACCGGCAGCAAATTGGAAGTACGACACTGACATTTTGTTTGGCCACTGCCCTGCACCTTTAGGAGACCAGCAGCAGGTCCTGAGTCTATTCAGTCCAATGGGAGAAGTGAACATGAGCACAGATTATGACTGATCTTCGCAACCAGAAAGAAGGAGGAAGTGAGTTTTGTGACGTGGGCCCGGGGGACTGATATGATCCGTCAAATTTATGGAGAAGTTGCGGTGATTGGACAAAATTGCAAGGTTGCGCAAAGTTCATGGGGATTGGTTGGATTTGCATGAATTGTTGCGATCGCAACATCGTGAATTCCTGGAGGGACCGACTTATTTCATCAATTGTTTTTTCTGGTAGCTTGTTTCAGAAAAGCGTCACACCAAAGCTCCTGTCTGTGGTCGGTTGTTTTGAAAGAACACATCAGGAACACATATATATACAGAGAGTGTAGTTTACCAGTTAGTAAGACGATTCAGATCAGCTTTATGTTTTATATATACTATATATTATATATAGCCACCTAATGAGATTGCATCATGGGAGTTGCTGTTTCAGCAGTAGTTTTGATAAGCTGTCCTTGTGCAACGCTGGCTCGTGTTCCTCAGTTATTGGTCTAATCCATCTATTCCTAATTAAAATGTGACATAACACAGCTTTTACAATGCTAGATGATTAGGAGGTCACGGCCTGCTGAGAACAATGAGATCAATGTCACATAAATACTTGCATGACCTGTTTTTTGTGATGAAACCAGCAGGTTACTGGCTAAGAAACCCTGGAGAATACTGGCAGGATGTCAATGTGTGATTGAGTAAAATAGACATGCTGTCAGAAAATCACATTTTACTACAATCCACCAAATTTACACATTAAGTTCAGTTCACTATCAACCAAATATATTGATTCTGGCATTAAAAAAATCTGTTTCAAAATCGCGATACATAGGTGAATTGATTTTTTTCCCCCTTACCCCTAATTGTTTTGAATATTTGAACACATCCACCACAAACACACTCCTCTTCTCTCAAACACACACCTCTTTGTTGCTCTGTGTTCAAACATTTCCCCGCTGATTTCTCCCAGACATCCCATCACCACACACATCAACACATCATGAGGCCTGGTTGTTTTTCAGCACGGCGCTCTCTCATATCTCCTCTCAGCAGTCTGCACACGGCCTGCTGCTGAGTTTAATATTCAATCTCCACCTGTGAGCTCTTCAGTGTTCACACAGCTCACCGCTGATCCCACACAACCCTGATCTCTAATCTCCCTGTGTGTTAGGAGAGAGAGGGATGCAATGGGATTAGACTGACACAAAGATGTTCAGAGTTTCTATCTCAAACTGACAGAAAAGGAAAAAGAAGTCTGATTGTATAGAAGTCCATGAGAAAATGAGCCTACTTCTCACTTGATTTATTACCTCAGTAAACATTGTAAACATGAGTCTATGGTCTCAATCGCTAGTTTCAAGTCTTCTCCAATGCAGCATGATGTTCATTTAGAAAATTATGGTCCCATTCAGAGTCAAATAGACCATAAAGCAGGGGATGCTTTAGGGCGGGGCTACCTTGTGATTGACAGGTCGCTACCACGGCGTTGTCCGGTCTGGGAGTTGTCTGTGTTTTCATATTACAACTTTATCCCTTTCATGGTGTGTTTTCAGTTCATCAAAGTTAATTTGTAACCTTTTTGGTCGCCTAAAAATGTCTTATTCAGTGTTTGGTTGTACTTACCTCCACCCTCTCGTGTCACTCTGGTTGCAAAAAGATGGCGACAGCCAAAAACCAAGGTTGCGACGACCAAAAACCAAGACGGCGACGGCCAAAAACCAAGGTGGCGACGACCAAAAACCAAGATGTCGACTACCAAAAACCAAGATGGCGACGACCAAAAAGCAAGACGGCGACGGCCAAAAACCAAGATGGCCAGAAAACCAAGATGGCGACGACCAAAAACCAAGATGGCGACAACCAAAAACCAAGAAGGCGACGGCCAAAAACCAAGATGGCAACGACCAAAAACCAAGGCGGCGACGACCAAAAACCAAGATGGCGACAACCAAAAACCAAGAGGGTGACGGCCAAAAACCAAGATGGCGACGACCAAAAACCAAGATGCCAACTACCAAAAACCAAGGTGGCGACAACCAAAAACCAAGAGGGCGAAGGACAAAAACCAAGGTGGCGACGACCAAAAACCAAGACGGCGACGGACAAAAACCAAGACGGCCAGAAAACCAAGATGGTGACGACCAAAAAGCAAGAGGGCGACAGCCAAAAACCAAGATGGCGACAACCAAAAACCAAGATGGCGACAATCAAAAACCAAGATGGTGACGGACAAAAATGGTGATGGCCAAAAACCAAGATGGTGACGTCCACTTCTTATATACATTCTGTGGTGATATTCCATTTCCGTTAATGGATCCTCCTAAAAAGTTCCTTTAAATACTGAAAAGCCTAACTCTATAGAAGTGTAGGCTAAACTTAACCAAACATGAGACCATACAGCTTTTAGATATTCTCCAAAATGTATTTGGCAAAAGTAGAATATAAACATAATTTTTAGGGGACAGGGTTGAAAAACTCCTCCTCGTCCTCCTCTTATAAATGGTTTATGAGAACATAAATATGTATGTGCGTATTCAGTGTGTGTTGTGTGTGTGTTGCTCTCACATAGCTGACCTCGTCTGTCTGGTCTCCGAGGTGAAGTCATTGTTCGCCGCCGGCCTGCACCTGCTAACCACACAGAGTCTGACCAGATGAAATATTTCATCACACTCGGCCGTTTCAATAGAGACGGACACAATGTCTTTTGTTTGAGGAGGAAAAACTCATAACTGAGAGTGGAGGTCACTCATTTGTTCAGAGGCTCTCGGGGATTTATCTATGTGACAGGAAATGAGCTGGTGTTTGTCCGTCAACAAGCTCAGAGCAGCCTGATGGAAAAATCTAAAAAAGTAAAGTATGTAAAAATCTCAATGTTCTCATGATAGTTGAGACATCCTGAACTTCGCTGCTCTTCAACATACAGTATAGGATGGGAGGATTAATGCAGGACAGAGCTCTTTGTACTCAGCGGAGAAATGAAAAACTATTTTCAATTTAATGAGGAAGAGTAAAAGAGCACAGTATGCTCATAAAGGTGCGGGGAACAAAATGGGTTTTATGAAATATTGGAGACACGAGACACACTCCACCCAATATGAAACCTTACATTTCCTGCTTTTAAAGGACACCGGATGGTTTTTTTAAGTATGAATCATACACTGAACTTATATTCCACTGCATTGGTTTTCCTCCTCACAGCTCCACTAACCACCACCAACATCTCCAGTAGGAAACAGTGATTCTGGAGAAGACAGGCTCAACATTTGGTTGCAGAAACCACAGTGAAAAAACATAACGCTCCTCCCTGAGTTCAAAACATTAATGGTTATGATGGTTGCCCGTCTCACAGGCCACTGAAAAGTCCAAAGTGTGTAAAACAATCTGACAAAAGATCATGAACTTGCTTGAATCTCGGGCATAAAACAATCATTCATTCATTCATGTTTTGCTCCTGCTTGAGTATTTCTTTCTCTTAGTTCTCTCCATTTCTTTCTCCGTCTCTCACTCACTGCAGGTCTGTGGAAGTAATATTCTCAGTAATATAGTTAAATATGTTAGTCAATGATAAAGAATATTGATCATATAATCATTTTGAATAAAGAAGGTAATGATATGTAATCACTGTTGATGTTCACTATGCAACTTTGTAGCCTTTAAGACTAACAGATATGTATTTGTTTGTGAGGACTATGTAACTCCTTTGGCCATCTCACCCACTATGAGTTGTTTAGAAATGGGGAGATGAGGCTCATCTCCGTTAACACTATGTGGGGAGAGACGGGTTGTCGCGGGGTTCTACTTCAAAACTCCGTACAACATGAAAACACTGGCGTAGTCGAAAAATGTTGTATTAGTCCCTTTTATTATTCCGGCCTCCCAAAGCGCAAGCAGTGCGAATATTTACAAAAGGTGAAAAAATTGAAAATAAGCTATGTACAAAAACATCAAATAGCACTGAAAATTGAGTTCCTCAATAACTCCATACTTTTCTGTCAGAAACAGGCAAAAAAAACCAATCCAAAATGTAATCTGTAAATGCACTGAATGTTACCTTCTCTGTAACCACTTCAAGATACGACTGACTTCACCAGGCCAAGATGACCCCCTTTTAAACTAATAGCCCCTCCCTTGGGCGTATTACTAAAAAAATTACAATTAACAACATTCTTCAGCAGAGAAGACATTTATAGCCCCTTTAACCTAGAGGCGTATTTTACCTATAAATTCTACACCTCCATCTAAACATCCCCTCCCCCAACCAAAACAAGTTAATTTGCAACAAAGTCACAATGAAAAATAATAAACATATTTATGCTGATCACATGACATTAATAAAACACGCGAGAACGCTCTTCTTAACGGGGGAACTTGTTACGCCCCTGTTTCGCTCGTCAAACCCATGAAGGGGACATGACAGGATGGACAGACAGCGTTTCATCAACTGGTGAGTGAGAATAATGTTTGTGTAAATATATGCGGATAGGAAACAGCAGAACAATCAAGTGTGCACCCTTGGTCGCACTGCTGACAAACAGTTTAGGGGAGAGGGATATGTTGCGATGTGTTTTAACTTCTGAGTGAATCAGGAAGGGAGCAGAGAAATGTTAGGCGTGTGTGTGTGTGTGCACTGCCTGCCCTCAGTGGAAAGTCCCAAAGATACCAGAGGCAGACAGGATCAAAGAATTATCACTGTGACTTTATATAACGCTCTCAAAATAACAGACACTATTAGAACTGAGGATGGGTTGCTTGGCCAAAGGAAAAGGAGGAGCTATAGCCCCTCAGAATTGTATAAAAGTCAGTCTGGTCCCGGGACAGGCTCGAGTTTGTTGGTGTTGCTGTCTTGGAGAACACAATAAACTCTGCTTTTGCCCCAGACTTTGATCCTCTCCAGTGAGGCGATACTACCCTGAAAAGATGGACCCGTCTTGGTTGGAAAGAGAAGTGTTGAAAGAAGAAGAATGTCCGTCTAAATTCCTGCACAACTTCCAGCGCAAATGGAGCGATGAAACAGGGAGCGCTTGGAACGTCAACGGCATCAGTGAAATGCTCTTCAAACTGATGTTGAAGAAGGCAATGCCTTCTGAAGTACAGAAGCGTCTGAATAATGTCGTAGGATTGATGAAGATGGACTGGCCGTTGTTCTCCGAGCACATTGTTCACTATGTGGAGTTATGCAGAAGGGAAAAAAGGGAAGTTGAGGAAACCAACAAACAGCTGGCCAACAAACTCATGCAAACGCAACTAGAAGAGTTGACTAAACAGAAGAAGGATGAAGATAAGGGCAATGCACAGGCACCTGTGATAGCTACTGCACAGCCAGGCCTCCAACCACAAGCTGCGTCACCCGCCACAATGCAACCATTTCAATCACAGAACCCGCAGGCACCACAGCAAGCAACTTCTACACGTCCAGTAGAATACCACTATCATCACTACCATCAGAGCAATGGTAGCAACGGCAACTTTTGCCCGGGTCAAGGTAGAGGCAGAGGAGCACCGAGAGGACGAGGAACGCCAAACGCACGCAATGCCCCTGTAGGAGGACCAGGTGAACTACGTCGGTGGGGCAGTAGAGACTTGGAAGAAGCGTTCAAGTGTTGTCACAAAATAGCGGACCGCCCAACCAACCCTTGGCTGGGACCAGCCGCAAACTGGCAATAGGGATGCCCGGAGGAGCCAAAGGGGGAGGTAATGGCACCAGTTATTTCATCACAACCACATGAAGAGCCCACCATACCAGTGTAAATATACAAACAACAATACCCCTTTATGGTGGATACGGGTGCATCATACTCCTGCATTGGGATGGAGATGGTACTGTGGAGGTCCCCCACCGCCGGACATCCTATCTTGGAGCCCACCAAGAAGCCCTGAAAGTATCAGCCCGTTGTTGGCTGGTCAGCCCAAATTCTGCCATTGGATGTTTCCCAAGTTCCATAAACTGTGCCTACCCTCAGCCGTACCGGACGAAGTCACGCCCCCAGGACATAACAAGAAGAACAAACGGAAACCCGAGAAAAGGACGTCCCATACACCACGACCTCTGATTTGACTAAATGATTTTAGGCCACACAAATTTGATGATTGCATGTTTGTTGATGTTTGCCTTTCACGAGCCTGGTCCCACTGTAAGGCGCAATACATACTTAGCCAAATACTTAACCATGTATCTATTTGTTGAGCCTTGTGTGTTTCTTTCTACTATTTTATGTATCACTATTCATATGTTTACTTACTTTAATCACGGAAACCACACAAACCTTGTCAAGGTGCTATGTTGCCTCAGCCATGCCTTCTGGCCGGCTGATGTATGACGTTTTACATGCTTACATTCATGAGGGTTGTTTCTGCGTGGGACTTTGCAGGAGGAGATATAGCACCTCAAATTGTATAAAAGACAGTGCATTGTGCAGTGTTAGTCAGTTTTTTTTTTAAGTTTTCTTTATTTTTATATATTGTTTTTTACCTATAACAAAATAATATATATATATAACAAAAAAAACAACTTCTCAACTGGCCGGGCATGGGCCATGCTGCCTCACCACCAACTGGGCTCCTCCTCCATCTCCTCTCTCCTCCCTCCAATGATTGCCTATGGATAGAAAAGGGCAAACGTTTTTTTTTAAAGTATTCTTTATTTTTCTTTATTTCCTTATTTTTTTTATCTATCTATTTATTTTTCATTTATTTATTTATTTATTTATTTTATCCGTTTTTTTTCTTCTTTTTTTCATTTTGTTTTATTTTGTTATCCATCTCCTCTCTCCTCCCTCCAATGATTGCCTATGGATAGAAAAGGGCAAAAGCCCTGAGCTATCGACCAGGCTCACGAATTTACGTTTACGTTTACGTGTTAGTCAGTCTGATCCCGGGACAGGCTCAAGTTTGTTGGTGTTGCTGTCTTGGAGAACACAATAAACTGCTTTTGCACCAGACTTTGATCCTCTCCAGAGAGTTATTGGGCATCCTGTGTGGACTCTTTTTAACAACTTGAATACTAATTTTGTAGATGGTTGATCAAGTGTTTCTAGACCCATCTGGCCCAGGTCTGGAACATTTTTGCTTCAACAGGTCCTTTCAAATACAACGCGACCTCTGCGCTCTGAAACCTGTGCCGCAACACAGCGGATTTTTGCTGCGTCAAGCAAAGCCCAACTTCGGGTGCTGTGATGTGCGCTGAACCAGCCGATTAGACTGTTGTTAAATAGGCGTTATCAGTTGCTATAAGCCCCATAGATGTGGGTCAATAGGGGACTACTACTACTAGTATGTTTTATCATTTATTCACATGATAGATCACCGAAAGAAGGTATAAAAGAAAACAACAGCGACCTCTAGCGACCGTAGTAGTTATGACAGGAGCAGAAGCGGAAGTCAGGCACAAAACTCAGGGTTTTCATCCAGGAAATATAGGAGTTCACATCCCATGTGAAAGCAACAATGTGTAGTTGTCTTTCTGTTCGTAGTTATTTTAACCCAAAACACAATGTGTTTTTTTTAACTTAACTAAGTTTTTTTTTGCATAGACCTAAAGAAGTTGTAGTTTTGTTGCCTAAACCTAAAGAAGTTGTAGTTTTATTGCCTCATATCAGTATGGTCATGAGAGCCTACTCTGTATGAAGTATTGCCGGTCTGATGTATACCAATCTGGAATCATTTAAGCTCATTAGACCATCTGGTTGCCATAGCTACAATAAACAATTAGTGAAGCACACACACAACAAACAGAAAATCAACATGTCTGATGTTGTCCTCCTCCCTCTCCTCGGTTTCTCCCCCTCTCCTCTTCTTCCTGTCAGGTCATGTCAAAACCTGCTCCACATCTGGCCTGACAAACAGCAGTAAAACAGGCCCTTTGTTATTCAATAACTTAATTGGTATCACTTAGATGAGGGGAGGGGAAAGGCCCAGAGGCTTACCAGACACTTCCTGAGGGAGGAAGAAACAGAAGGAGGGAGAGAGGGAGGGAGAGCCACTATAGGTAGGAATGAAACTGGAAGGTAAAAATGTTAAAATATTTATGTAACTTGTGTTACTCCGCCTCAGAATGAGTAAGATTTAAAGAATGTCTCATAAAATGAAGTGAGAACATGCTGAGTGGAGTGACGCTAATTAAAAGCAGCAGCAGAGAGGGAGACAGGATAGAAAGCAAGTAGTTAAAGCTGACAAGAGGATGGGATGAGTTACACTCCAAACACCTCTTTCTTGTTGCTATAAGTGGGCATAAAGAGGCTGGCCGTGGCCTATTCCTGCCAGAGGTCAAAAGGTCGCCTGTTGAGAGGTGGAAGGTCAAGGGGAACAAGCCCCACAGCAGTGAAGTGTTTAGAGAGGAGCTTTGTAAGATAAAGATGGAAAGGACTCCAAGAACATCAGGAGACGTTTTGAGTCATAAACAATAACGAAATCAGAGAAATCTGTCAATTGAGTATCAAATAGTCACCGCCTGCAGGGTTGAGAGGTAGCTCCGTGATGCTTGTAGCTCGGGGGAAGCAATTGTAGTTAGCTTTGAGCTGAAGCACATGCAATGGATTTTAATTTAAAAAATAAATACGTAAACTTGCCAATTCTCAAACCATTCCTGCATCAAAACCTATTTCTCTGCAGTTGTTCAGTCTGTTCCAAACCATCGCTGTTTCGCTAATAAATCGCTAAATATGCTACATCGGAGCAACAAGGCAGCGTTCATATAAGACGATCCTATACCTGGGGATTTACGTCCAAAGTAGGGCTGTCAAAGTTAACGTGATGATAACACTTTAAAGCAAATTAATTTTAATGGCACTAATTTCTTTAACGCTTTAACGCAACTTGTGATTTTTGGGTTGTAGCAGGCTCAATTGTGAAGACGCTGGTATCATATGAAACTAGAAAACCTAAGGAATCCATTGGTACCAACCATGTCATACTAGCTTGTAGCGAAGGAGGCTAAATAACGCTCCAAACGTGCGCTAAATTTTGGCGAAGAAAACTGTCATGGCCATTTTCAAAGGGGTCCCTTGACCTCTGACCTCTAGATATGTGAATGAAAATGGGTTCTATGGGTACCCACGAGTCTCCCTTTACAGACATGCCCACTTTATGATAATCACATGCAATTTGGGGCAAGTCATAGTCAAGTCAGCACACTGACACACTGACAGCTGTTGTTGCCTGTTGGGCTGCAGTTTGCCATGTTATGATTTGAGCATATTTTTAATGCTAAATGCAGTACCTGTGAGGGTTTCTGGACAATATTTGTCATTGTTTTGTGTTGTTAATTGATTTCCAATAATACATATATACATACATTTGCATATAGCAGCATATTTGTCCACCCCCATGTTGATAAGAGTATTAAATATTCAATTCAATTTCAATTCAATTCAATTTATTTTTGTATAGCGTCAAATCACAACAGATCTCAAGACGCTTTATATATAGAGCAGGTCTTAGACCGTACACCATAGTTTAGAGACCCAACAAGATCTACCAAGCGCGCTGTGGCCAGGAAAAACTCCCCAATTACTGGGAAGAAACCTGGAGCAGAACCGGGCTCAGGGCGGGCGGCCATCTGCCGAGACCAGCTGGGGGGATAGATAGATAGATAGAAAGAGAGATAGAGAGAGATAGAGAGAGAGAGAGAGAGAGAGAGAGAGAGAGAGAGAAGCAGCCACAATAATAGCCTAGCAGCTGTAATAGCTAATACAAGTAGGACTGATAACACAAAACCAATAGTAGTGGATGGAAAGAGTGATAATACAACTATCGGAATTGATATCATTGGGTCGTCCTCAGACGGGCTTTCAAGCGGAGCTTCCAGCTGTCT
>CAKAKR010056835.1:0-65411 GCA_916700685.1 Adelosebastes latens | reverse complement strand
ATATAATTATATACTAGAATTATATATATATATAATATATATAATATATATGTATATATAATTCTAGTAACATACAATGTCACAACGTGCTTTTGTCATCAGATAGCCAACTTTATTTATTTATTTATTTATTAGTTTATTTGATTTAACCTTATTTTACTTATTTTACTTTACCTTAAATTTTACGAGGATCACCTGAAGTAGACAGAAACCACCTCTTTCATGTTGAATTCAAGTCGTCCAATCAGGAGCCACCAACTCCTCCGACGCTGATTGGTCACGCTCTCCAGCGTCACACGTCGTCGTTACGTCTATTCACGAAAGCCTTTACGCATTTTCTTCTTCACTTGTTTCCACGGTACGGTAGGAGTTTACGTACCGGACGACAGGCTGCGGTCAGAAATGAACGCAGTGACATAAACGAGCCCCAGGAACTACTCAAGTCAAACACAAGAAACCTGCCACATTGAGCAATTCAAGATGGTTTTAGAGTCTATTTCAAGGATAATAAAAGTCCAGCTTCCAGCCTACCTCAAGAGGCTTCCGCTTCCGGAGACCATCGGCGGATTCGCGAGGTTAACAGGTAAATAACTTCTGACTGTCAAAGGGAAGATGACTTCTCAACTCACTTTTCAGCCTCAGAGCTCTTTAACTTTAGCTAGCCTGCAAACGAAAAGTCCATCACAGTCGTGCTGTAGTTGTGTGTGTCATATAAAACAAGTGCTACTTGTGCATCAACTCAGTAATGACCTTTTAGTTATAAAGCAATACTTTAATGTACACAGTTAAGTTTGATTTTGTGTTTGAATGTTGACACAATTTTGCATCTTATAAGGTGCAACCTGTCCTCTGCTGTGCTGTGTTTGCCTCTAGGTGATGCACAGGTAGGACAGTTAGTCCCAAACTATAGAGGGTATACATACATACTGCCTCAAAACACAGACATACTTCAACTCAGTGTTTTAACAACCCTTTTCAGGTCTGTGACCCCCATGCTAGGTCCCCAAATTCTCCTGCAAATTAGAAAATGTTCATGTGATCATATCAGTTAAAGCAGAACTGCAACAATGCCATACATATTATGGTTCCAGCTTCTCAAATGTGAGTTTTGGCTGCTCATTCTTATCTTATATTATCGTAAATTAATTTTTTTTGGTGGGACTTTTGGACTAGGGGTATGTATTGGCAAGAATCTGCTGATATGATACGTATCATGATACTGGGGTAACGATTCAATATATTGTGATACTGTAAGCAATTGCAATTTTTTTAAATTTAATTTTAGGAAAACTGTCATAGTATAAAGAACACACCAGAAATACACCATTTTAGAATAGGCAAAAATAACCCAAAACTGCATGTGATTAACAAGTTTTACTTGACTCCCATAAACCTTTTTAAGAACATCATCAACTCAGTAATGACCTTTAGTTATAAAGCAAACGTCCACAGTTAAGTTTGATGTTTGAATGTTGACACAATTTTGACTTTAACCATTAAGTGTCTGCATCGTATAAGTCAATTATCAACCTGTCCTCTGCTGTGCTATGTTTGCCTCTAGCACAATATGTAACCAGATCATACCATCCAAGTGATGCACAGGTAGGACAGTTAGTCCCAGACTATAGAGGGTATACATACATACATAATGCCTCAAAGACACAGACTTACTTCAAGATCAGTGTTTTAACAACCCTCTCCAGGTCTGTGACCAGGGAATGAAATTAGCACCTGCCACCTGCCAAATAACAGGGTAAATGTTGGCTGTGGCAGGTAAAAAATTCAGGTCATCTGCCACCATGGCAGACAGGCTTTCCTTATATTAAGAAATATTATTTTTAAAAAGCAATTCTAAAGCCTAAAATAAATATAGTTATGGATTAAGGTTACATGATATATTCCAAATGTCTACAGTCTGGTACCACTGACTCAGTGTTTACAATTTTAAAGTGTTCTACCTAGATTTCAGAAGTGGCAGACAAAAAAAATTGAGTGGCCGGTAGAAATGTTCAGTGACCTGCCACAGTGGCAGGTGAGGAAAAAAGTTAATTTCCAACCCTGTATCTGGGGATGTACTGATCTGCACCAATACTGACCTTATTGAGTTTGGGTATCAGCCATGACGTAACCGATCCACATTAAAGTTTCTCAATCAGTTTCATTATAAAATGCAGTGTTTCGGATATCATTTACATTCCAATGTCCACGCAGTGAGGTATACTGATTTAAAATTTTGGGAAAAAGAGAGCTCTGGTACAGGATCCATACTTCGGCAGATGAAGTATCACAATCGGTATCTGGAGAGAAAAAGTTGGATCGGTGCATCAGAAATCTTCTTGGGCTACTTTTGCAGCTGTAGTCTAGATAAACCTCGGCTGGACTACATGATGAGCTGTTGTCTTATCTCTCGCTATGCAACTGTTAAATTGAGAACACAAAAGCTGATTCATTAACCTATTTGCAACTCTTTTAACCACAAGACCTAACCATGCACTGAAAACATTTTCCTCACAGCTTCTAGTGAAGCACAAGTGCACAGTTTAAATGAAGGAGAGCGAGCTAAGTACAGCGGTGAAAGTCCATCTTGAAGCAGATCCTCAACTTCATCTTGACCTTTCAGCCAACACAGATCTTTGGAAAGTATCAAATTTATCCTAAAAATAGCCCCAAAAACTGAAAAAGCTGAGCCAGCTCTGCATTACGGAAATAACTCCTGTGACAATTGATAAGCTGGAACCATTTGAGCAGTACCTCTCTGAGAAGGCCATAAACACGGATGAAACCCAACGGAAGCAAGATTTCAGTGATTAGTACTAGTTGATAAGGCTTGTGAAAGTCTTGCTATGATTAGCTCTTAAGTTAAGATGTTGCCTGATGTTAAAACCTGTTTTCTGTCATAAATTAGCAATTACTGTAAGTCAGTCGGTGCAGATAAGAAGATGAAAGATTTATTAAGCGCTTCTACATGTAAAATATAATTCCTTACAGAGAGTAAGGGTTAGCAGTGTCCAACCAGCCATGGTAAATACTGGAAGAGTTGTTTTCCTAATTGGAAGTTGGCTTGCAAATTGAAGCAGAGCTGCAACTAATTGTTATGTTCATTATTGATTCATCTGTCAATTATCTGCTGGGTTAATAATTTTGTCTATATGTCAGAAAATAGTTGCCCATCTACTTCCTAAGTAAGTTCCTTTGTTTAATTCAGCCAACAGTTCAAAACCTAATTTAATTTACTTTCATGTATGACAAAGAAAAGCAGCAAGTATCACATGTAGGGCTGCGACTAACAATTATTTTCATTGTCGATTAATCCGACGATTATTTTTTCGATTAATCGATAGTTGTTTTGGTTTATAAAATGTCGGAAAATGGTGAAAAATGTCGATCAGTGTTTCCCAAAGCACAAGATGACGTCCTCAAATGTCTAGTTTTGTCCACGATTCAAAGATATTCAGTTTACTGTCATAGAGTAAAGAAACCAGAAAACATTCACATTGAAGAAGCTGGAATCAGAAAACTTTTACTTTTTTTTCTTAAAATAAATACTCAAACCGATTAATCGATTACCAAAATAGTTGGTGATTAATTTAATAGTTGACAACTAATCGATTAATTGTTGCAGCTCTTAATCACAACAGAGAAGGTGGAACCAATAAATATTCAGGATTTTTGCTTGGAAAATGACTCAAATAATTAAACGATAATCAAAATAGTTGGTGATTTATTTTATGTAAATTTTGATTAATCAGCTAATCGTTTCAGCCCTAAATTGAGGGGAGATTTTTTAAGTTTTTAAGTCCTGTCTCCTCTTCAGGCCAATGACCACAAATACATTTCAACCTATGGTAGGGCTGTTGACGAATATTCTGAATTTGAATATATATTCGAATAGTAAAAAAAAAAAAAAAAAGCACATATTTGAATATGAAAATGAATATTCGATTGTGAAAAAACAAAAAGCAGCACTACCGCGGCTATCTGCCTCGCGTGCACTGAATGCACCACAAGACGATCAGCTGTAGGCTAGATATTCAAATAGTTTGAACAAATATTTAATGTAATTTTTGGCCAATTTGGACAGCCCTAACCTGTAGCAAGCGCTGGTTTTACATTCTAGTTACACAAGGTATGCCAGTGTTCACACTGTAGTTCTTATTGTTTGTGTGTGTAATGCGTGTGTCTAGTATCTGAGTGGCTCCGGCTGCTGCCTCTCCTGGGTATCCTGGCTCTGCTGGGCTATCTGACCATTCGCCCATTCCTGCCTAAGAAGAAGAAGCAGAGAGACAGCCTGATCAACCTGAAGATCCAGAAAGAGAACCCCAAAGTGGTCAACGAGATCGACATCGAGGACCTGAACAGCGCAAACGTGTGTTACTGTCGCTGCTGGCGCTCCAAAACTGTAAGTTGGGCCTCTCTTTTTAAATTCAGGATAAGGAGGAGTTTATTGTTTCTGTATCTTGCTAATACTGAGTTGTTCCCTTCTCTAGTTTCCTGTTTGTGACAAGTCACACTTAAAGCACAACGAGCTGACTGGAGACAACGTGGGACCGCTCATACTCAAAAAGAAGATATTATAATTGCCCACTAATGGGAGTTTTCCCCCATCACCTCCCCAGTCTGTAGTTTCTATTTCTTAACAGTTTGTTTGTGTATTTCTTCTTTTTTTTTTTTTTTTACACAAGTCTTGCCTTGGTGTCACGTCTATGTTGTTTGAAATGTGGACGACCAGAGTCTTTATTTGAAGTGGTCCTAATACACCTACAAATATAAAGTTCTACAGTCTGATTGTGTGAAAACTGTATTTTAGGTTCTTTAATGACATCATGCAGTTAGGAAGCTTTTTCTTTTTCTTTTATGGGCCTTTGTTCATTGCTTAATTGTGTTGGTTAACAGAGCAGCCTTTTTATATGACTGTAAATTCAATTATAGTCACTCTTTTTTGGAATCAATTACAAATCATCGGGACCACTTTGAGAGGAAAACTTGAAATATAAATGCAGTTACTTTATGACTTTCAATATACTAAAACCCATCAAGGTTATTTTTTTTAATTTCCCAGTTAAATGGTTGTTTAAATGAAATACTAGTCCAACCCACAATCAACATTTTGGATGACTCTTTGGTATTATCTAACAGCCAGTCTTTTCTCTGTGTGCCAAATATCAGCATACTGTTCACCCTTTCAGGATGTGATATATTCTAAGTTATTGTGTGTATGGGAGGCTACTTGTTATTCTTTAAATGTTTTTTTAGTTCATAGCCTTTAAACATCTGAGTTTTACATTTTGTTTTCAACTCTGTTAACATTTCAGACCACTGCACCGTTGAGTCATATCCAGTTACACACAGTTTTACCCTTACTACCGCTAACTTCTGCAGCAGAAGAATTTTGCTCTGTACCGTTTTCTTTTCTAGCTTCTGTATTGTCATAACGGCTGTATTTATATATAGTTGACCTCCTGCTGGAATATTCCTTCTCGATTCATCAGCTATATTTTATACATGAATGGCTCGAATCGTCAGTACCACGATGACGCCGATGAATGACTGTGTTTATGAACCTTTGTAAGACGATGGCTTGAATCTATTCATTCTGTGTTTAACTTGTAAAATGTAAAAAGGAATAATCAGGATGTTAAACTCAACAGTTTTTGGCAAACAACACTACAGCTTCATTCCTTTCTTTCACTATTACGACTGGGGAACACTTGAAACACTGAAATACTTTGAAATGAACGAAGAGGAAACTGAGTACATCACTTTCTAATTGTCTGCTACTCATTTGTTGGAAGTAGGACTTGCATTCAGGGTCATAATTCTACAGGAGTGCATTATTTTTGGCACTTCTGTCAAGGAAAAAATGATGACACAAATGGCACCAAATTTCCTCAAGCTCATGTAATAGAAACAAGACTTCGGTTGCTAGTGGCTCTATGAGGCTGTACAGTGATGCTTTGTGCTAAATGCTAACTTTAGCATTATAAAATGCTAAAGTTTAGCAGGTAAAATGTTTACCATGTTCACCGTCTTAGTTCAGCATGTTAGCATGCTAACATTTGCTAATTACCGTATCATTAAACACAAAGTACAGCTGAGGCTGATGGGAATGGCATTAGTTTTCCTCACATTAAAATGTTAACCTCATGTTTAGCGCTAGATTAAAGGTCAGGGAATTACTAAAGTTATGACAATTTGTTCTGTAGGGAACATGAATATCTGCACCAAAAGTTCATGGAAATCCATCCAACTGTTGTTGAGACATTTAAGCACAAATGTGAACTTCACGGTGGTGCTAGAGGAAAAGTCAGGAGATCAGTGGGATTCATCATCTGGATATCGTGGATATCCGTACAAATGTCATGACAATCCAAACCATAGTTGTTTAGATATTTCAGTCTGGACCAAAGTGGCAGACCAACACTTCCATCCCTGGAGCCACGCTGCTAGTGTGGATGAAAAGCAAACAGATCACTTGAGTTAAAGGACATACTAGAGTGCTCCAGGACTGAGAAAACCCAGAAATGAGTTAGCATTTTAGCACTTCCTGTTCCCCTGTCTGCAAGTCAGAGGGTTTTAGTTCGATGCCTGAAATAAGGTCTGTGGTCAACACAAGTGGAAGAGATTTAAAGGAAAGTCAGTAAATATCTCAACTTGTGAATTTTGAAGCTTTTATGTATCTTAAAAAAGGCAGTTGCTAACAAGTGGCTACATGAGACTACTAAACGTCATCACTTGTCTTGACTTGTTTGCCACAGAGCTCATTTTCTGCAATAATCCAAAACACAATGGCAAAAATCCATTGCCTTTAATCGAGGGAACCAGGGCGATGCTAACTTTCTGGTTGGCCTACAAAAATACATCATCCCTGCAGCACTCTATAAGATACACAGTAAATTGAATTGTACAAATATGTTGCATGGTAATAATTGAAGTTATTATTCTATCACTACACCAAAAAATGTACGAGAAGAACAATTCTTGGTATGTTTTATCATTTATTGTTTAAAAGAATATTTGGTCAAAAACTAACGCTCAATTCTGTTACTTTATCATAAATAGTTGCTAATAATACACAATGAGGCAATGTAAATAAATTCAAAAACATTAAGTTACACTGCATACTTCTGTAATAATAAAAAAATCAAATGTAACAAATATGAAAAATCAACTTTCCCTTACAATTAAACATTCAAAGGTTTGGTTTACATGAATGTTTTGAATATGGATATGGACATGATCATTGTCGAGCATTGAAAGCAAACATAGCGAATGTAGCAGCATTGTGAATATAAACCAGAGGAAAGTGTTGTGGATCATTTAGATGTTCTCCTGAGTATTTCATTACACAAACTCTTTTCATCACCAAAACACAGCTAATATACATTTAATTATAACATACGCAAAAATACACAACACACATAGCTGCATAAATATTGCACTGAGTGCAGAACATTTAAAGACTTAAATGTGTGTCAACTGTGTGGTCTAATTCAAAACAATAAAATATTGCTATTGTCAGTGCATTTATGCAGCCCTCCAAAGGAAACACTTTCTAATAAAAAACAGCATTACCACCTGTTTAAGTCCAAATACAGTAAAGAGTTAAATGGTCATAAAAATGGGCAAATAGTAATATGATAGGAAGGAAAAAAAATTTCCACCTTCACAAAAATGTAAACCGTATTCGTACCTCACACTAATATAGGTTAAATCTAGGACCAGAGACAAAACCGCCTCTGGTATACTGTCATATAGTATGATGCTGGGATGTGGGTCATTTGTTTGGAGCCTGAGGCCTGGAAACCACCAGAGGCTATAAATACAGAGTGATTCACGTGTTCCTGCAGCACGGCAAACATCAAGAGCTGACCGACAGATTAAGAGACACAGAAAAGCCACTCGGTGGCTAAAGGAAAGCTCAAATATTCAAGGTGTGAAAGCACACGGGAAGTCTTTTTGAATGTCCTCGCTTACTGGATGAAGACAAGTGATGTCAGAGCGTGCTCTCATAGGTCACAGGAGTTTCATTGTCATCGTCGCCTCCTGTTGAAGTGCCTAGGAAAGATGGAGAGGAGAAGGAGGGAGGGAAAAAGTCATGAGAAAAGCTTCAGATTCTGTAGTAAACAAACAAAACTGTACAAATATGAGTTGCACTTTCACATTGTGGTTAATCCAGTGCACTACACAAACTATAACAGAAACAATGCCAGTGTTGTGTGGATGTAAAAGACATGAGGGTGTGAATGACAAGGTAAACAGAAGCAACCTACAACTATGCAAATCCTTGGACGCATCTATCACAAAGGAGAAGAAGGGAAAAAGCTCTACAGGGAAGTATACTCACTACTCAAACACACAACTGGGAAGCAGGGTTCAACGGGGATGTTGAGCTGAAGATGAATTGTTTTTTTACCTACCTAATAAAAAGGCTGATAAACTGGGTTTGACTCGCTCACCACAGGTAGAGCTCTTTGGTTTCTGTAGCAGGTGAGGTCCGGCGAGCCCTATGAGAAGAGCTCCTACAGGGGCTGTGAGAAGGATGGCCAGCACAGCCACGGTCAGCACATCCATGCCGTACTTCTGCAGCTCCTTGTCGTTCCTTAACCTGGCCATGTCTAAAGCTGAGGAGCCTATAGCTGCCTGATGGGGAAAAGGACACGAGTGTTTCCTCTATACTCACTCACAAATGATATTTACCATCACAATGAGAGGACGCTTGAAGTTAGAAAAAAACATTTGGATGTCTGTATTTTGCAGATATGTACAACAAAAATGATTCACTGGAAAAATCCTAAACTGAGCATAGAGTAGAACTCAAATATTTTAGCGCTGACATACCTGCACTGTGGCTTTGGGCATCCACGCTAGGGCAATGAACACTTTCTCCTTCATGGTAAAGCCCGCACACAACACACAGACGAAGGTGAACAAGATTCGAATCAGCAGGGCAATGAGCAGAGTGGCTACCCCCAGACCTAAACAGACAGATAGACAAACAGGGGTGTTACACTGTATTGGTTATACTGCTATAAAAAACAACAATTATTATATCACCAGTAGTACTTCCCCTTAACAGCTGTGGTCAGGGAGGGGCACAGTAGTGGTGAAAAATAAAACTAGAATTATCGCCTCGCGATTGTATGCCTCCGCCAACCAGTCAAAGTTGCAGTTTAGATCCATTACCATTCATCCAAATGTCATCACTTCATCATTTTATCCTGTTAGACATTTGTGTGAAATTTGTCCTTTGACCACCAAAATATAATCAGTTGATCTTTGAGTCCAAGTGGATGGTTGTGCCGGCGCGGAGGCATAAAAACACACAGAGTGGCTGAGTGGTGATTATATAATGCCATACTTAGAAATATCTGCTAATGGTAAATGACTTGCATTTCTATAGCGCTTTTCTAGCCTTTTGACCACTCAAGGCACTTTACGCTACATGTGACCGGAGGAGCCGGCGATCGAACCACCGACCTTCCGATTGGTGGACGACCTGCTCTACCACAGCTGCCTGTGAGTTATCTGTGGGTTAAGTGGTTTGCATGTACTAATACACCGATATCATACTTCCTCTTACACTGCAGAATATAAAATACAAGGAAACTAAGAGTATGGAGGAGCTTTATGTCTGGGCTTTAATTGTAAAAAAAAAAGAAGAAAATCCAAACAACTAAAGGTTCTCCCGTGTGCCAAGCGTGTAGGAGAACTATGGTGGCCGACGCGAAAATGCGAATGGTCCTCTCTAGAGCCAGAGATTTGGTTTGTCCGTTCTGGGCTACTGTAAAAACATGGCGGCCGGCTCTGTGAAAAGGACCTGCTCCCTATGTAGATATAAACGGCTCATTCTAAGGTGACGAAAACACAATAATTCTTATTTTCAGATGATTATACATTAAAAAAAACAAACATACTTATTAATATTATATTCCATTTCTGCCAATAGATCCCCTGAAATGCTACACACTGTTCCTTTAAAAGTAGTAAAGTGAAGCCATATATTTCATGAAAGAGTACAGTAATAATAATCAAACACTTTTTCAGTAACATTTATCATATTCAATGTGTCGGAATACTAAGTGAGTTATTGTCATAAACTGGACAGCTGAATAATTTGAAGTACAGGGTCAGTGTTCATGTAATTTCTGCTCCATTTTTGACCAGCAGCGCATGAGCCTTATCCATACGAACACATTTTTAATCGGCCTACGATCTAAGCAGGTAAAGTTGAGGTTTTAATAATGCCCTCCACACCAGCTCATCTCTTTTAAAAGCACCACACTGTTTTTTATTTTTATTGGGCCAAGGAAGTCAGGTGGATTTTTCCTAAAACTGTTTTTGACACACAGAGGCACAAAGCATAAACATATTGCACACTATTCCAAATACATACTGTATATCAACACTGCAAATGTATTCCTAAAGAAGATGATGCTCTGAAGTCATGTCACAGCGAAGACAGTGAAAGTCATGTTTTGGTTCATACTAAATAATTTTTGTTCTGACTCGAAAAAGATTGCTTTATTTTGGAAGAAATCTCAGATCTGTTTCCCAGGGATCTCTAATTTGGGAACTTCTATGGAAGTACAGTATGTGAGAAACTGCTAACACAGACTCAGGTTTGAGTATTTACTGGACACAGGCTTCTTTTTGGTCTATGAAAATATATTTACATCCCTACTGCCACATTTGAATCTCTCACGGTGATAACAGCTCACTTTTTTATTTTGTGTGTGTACATGTGTGGTCGTCTCACCAACTGTGAGTCCATCCAACTCAGAGATTCGAATTTCTGCTCCTATTAGTCCGAAGAGTAGAGGCTGAAACACGTCCCACGCCCACCCCACCACTTCCTCCACACGTGCCTCAAGACAAACAGAACACACAGAAAGGTTAAGGAAGGTTATCTTTGACATGCAGCATTGTAGACGATGAAGAACTTACTGTACAACCCAGTAGGTTGGTAAATAGTATGCTTGAATATTATGAAATATACAGTACTTCTCTGACAAAACTCAGCTCTAAAGATGGATAATTGCGAATAGAGAGCTGGAAAATATTCTGTATGTACTACAGATATAGCATGCATATGTTGTTACCTTTTCTGACCCCCAGCCGAGGCCAGCCAGGAATGCCAACACCAGGGTGCAGAGGCCTCCAGAGCCAGGAAACCCAGCCACAGTGCTGCCGAACACGGCAAAGACAGACAGACCCAGCACCAAGAAGGATCGCTTCATTACTATGTGTTTCTAGGTAAAAAAACACGGGTAATGATTAAATATATTGTAATAGAACTAACTCAACAACTACAAAATGCTCCATATAACACTTTTAATGCCAGGGCCACACTGCCTGTGAGAGAAGCGCATGGCGGTTACCTCGCTGAACTGCTGCAGTTCACACCGACATCGTTGCTATTGCTGCGCTGCTACTGCCAGACGTTTCTTTTTACATAGAGTTTGCCTTTTATAACGGCCATTTCATTTCATTATAAATATCATTTATATTTATTTGAGACAGAAAAAGGTTAAGGAGCGTGTGCTTTTTTGTAAATGATAATAATAATCCACAATTAAAAGCCGGTATTCTCTTAATTTATGGAGCTGTGCAAGTCTGCATTTTCCATAAGACTGTCCTGCAAATATTTCAGAATAAAAGCCTTGTTAACAAATGAAGGAATTCTGTCCGCAAAAAAACGCTAGAGGGCTTTTATTTTGATATGGAAACAGGAAGTTTTGAATTAAAAATAGAAATGTACTTTTTTTCCACTCTGTGACATATTCTACAGATACGGACATTGAAACAGTAGTAGTGTTGCTTCTATAATGTTAATATACGGTCAAAAGATCATTTTCACTGTCTATTTTTGCTGTGAACTGCACGCGGAAAAAGTATGTGAGACCATGAATCTCTAGAAGACACGCAGCTGACACGCAACAGACACACAGGCTTTGTGGCTGCTCTAACCTGTTAACAAAGGGGCCGTAATAAAAAGCAAGTGGTTTCGTGACGCACACACGCTGCTCCCACAGGCAGTGTGGCCCGGACATAGAAATAAGGTAGTTCATAACATTTTATAAACAATGGTGATTTATCTCAAAATGTAGTTTACTTGCATTTGACCTAAACTGATTCATACAGCAGGATTTCTTGACAATTCATGAGTTTGACAGACTATCAAAATACGTTGATGGAGTTGAGATAGTACAGTCATATCTGTTATGTAAGGCAATTCGTGACCCGCAAAAAATTTCTCCTCTATTATATTCCTGTATACTTCCCCACTTAGATGAATCCAAAGTGCTCTCATCAAAAGTCCTCAGCGTTTATCATTCAAATCAGAAGTAGAACACTTCACCGACTTCTTTCACAAGCCTTTGTCGGCTCTCCCAGAGTTGTTTCACACACGGGCTGTGGTGTCAAGTGGTATAAGGATGACTAAGCAATAGTAAAACTAGCTTATATCATAGTAATGCTGCAAGAGCAAGCCTACCTGGTCGACACTAGGAAAGTACTGGATGAGGAAGCCAAGAATAATCCCAGCAACCGTCCCACCACCCACCTCCAGGACACCCCTCAGCAGGTTGAACCAAGTGGAGCCTAAAAGGATCAGAAGAGGAAAATATAAAATGAATAGAATAAACTGAACCAAATGTCTTAAAAATGTGTAGACAATGAAAATGTATGACAGTAGCTGGGTAATCATTGATGGTATTATTTAGTGTTTTAAATGCAGTTTAGTATAGCCCTACAGTATAGAGGCTCTACATTGTGGTATACTTGAATTATGAAACATAAAATGCACTGTGACTTGGCAGAAAAAACTTTTAATGAGAGTAAACAGCACACTCACACCCTCTGCTGAGCTCCTGACAAACTACAGAAGTTACTTATTTCGTATGCTTCTCAGTGTTGACCGACACCGCAGTACACTGAACTTGCTGCCACTCCCCTGGAGATAAGGTGGTGTTGCATTTCAAAAAAACAACATTAAAGTCAGCACTTCTTATTTTTCCTTCCCCTCTCCACACACGCAAACGCATACATCCTCAGGTTACCTGTGGCGAAGGCCATGCCCAAGCATGTGGTGAACCCTGTGATGGCGAGAATGTCGTCAAAGCTGCCTGCAGCCATCAGCAGGGTTGGGATGCCCTGCTCCACGCCGTAACCGTCCTTCTGCAGCACCAGCATGGAGGGAACCACCACCGCTGGAGACACAGCGCCCAGCACAAAGCTACAATGTGGAGGAGATGGATAATTTAAAACAAAGAATTGCCTTTGGAAAACTTTGGAAAGCATCATCTCTAAGCATCGTCTTTAAATACACTTGGAGATATGCAAAAGGGAGGCATTCCCGCAGCATTGAGTTGTATACTGTAGCTGAGATGTGATATCAGAATTTATTTGACACCATGATTTTGATTCTCCAACGATGAGTATTTGACTGCGCTGCAAAAAGACTCAATTTTTGAAATCTGAAATTTCCAATCATTAAAATTTTGACACCAATCTTAAAAAATAATGAACAGAAATTTACTACACTTATAAAGGGTAACTTTGCCAATTTTCAACCAGCTTTGTATCATTACAATGTGGGTAGTATATGCAAACGAACAATGGTTAACTTCCCTCCATGTTGGGTCGACTTTTGCGTCGAGTCGCCCTCTCTTCGGGGAGGCGGGCATACAAACAATGCAGAAGTACAACCTGTAGTTCGAACAACAGCCCTAGAGCCGGCGAACTTTTGCTGTTAAATGAGCTAAGTTAAACATTGTTTAATGCATATATTACCCACATTGTAATGATACAAAGTTGGTTGAGAATCAGCAAAGTTTCCCTTTAATTCTTATTTATAGCCTCAAAAATTGACATTTTAGTTGGGTAGTACAAACATATTTGTATTGGTCCCCATCCACTGATACTGTAAGCAGGATAGCTGTGTAAAGAGCCTGATATTGCAAGTTCCATTTCACCTACTGACGTCACACGAATGCTGACGAGGCAGAAATATAAAGGCGTTAAATTTGAAAAAAAAAAGCCCATCATCCATAAAATCATCTTGTTGTCAATAGTCAATGTATTTGTCCTATCGACCAACGCTATTAAACATCAGACAAGTGATCAGGAGGTTGTGATGTGATCTAGTGACTGTCATGGAGCAGTTTGTTTTCTATTCCCTGCTTCGTGGGAACCTGTTCCTTATCGGTACAGTGTGTTGTCCAGTATTAGTCTAACTTATCTTTGTCATCAAAGTTCAGCCTCCCACGTCTTGGCAAGCTTGACATTCTCACATTCTCACTCCTTTACAATCTCCCTCCAATCAGTGACTCTGTAAACTGCTCCTGGAGCACAGAGAGCTGAACGGTCTGCTCACACAGCAGATATTAGAAGTAGGTTGTGAATTAAAAATTGTCTAAAATATTAAAGCTTTTAATATATAACTTGTCTCCTTGCTCTAACAAAGAGTGTCTTTTTGTTTCTGATCCGTTTTTTTCATCTTTAAGAGTACTTAAAAGTTCCAGGTTCCCCGGATTTACTACATGTGAAACTGATTGGCCTCTGCATTTGTTTTTAGAGGAAATGTAATTTGAAATTGAAATTTGTTTGGCCTTGTGGTTAAGGCTCATACGTCCCCGGTTTGATTCCTTCTGGGACCTTTGTCACATGTCACACCTCTCTCTTTCTCCCTACATGTCCTGTCTGTATCCTCACTGTCAAACTATCCATCCATCCATTATCTGTAACAGCTTATCCCATTCGGGGTGGCGGGGGGTCTGGAGCCGATCCCAGGTGACATTGGGCGAAGGCGGGGTACACCCTGGACAGGTCGTCAGACTATCACAGGGCTGACACGTAGAGACATGATTCACACCTACGGGCCATTTAGAGTCTCTACATATGTTGAGCGCCATCTTTTCTTGTAAAATGTCCGGTGTAATCGCTAACACTGGTGTTGTCACAAGTTTACTAACTGGTGGGAAAAAATCCTTACTGTGACATCCACAATATGTTAAATATATTTGATTCTTACTGGTTCATGAAAAAAAAGATTCATCAAAGGAACTGTGTCGGTCTGTCTGTCCTAGACACACTGTAATGGTATTACACAGCTTGTTATTAAGTAGAAAATGAAGATGGAGTGGGAGAGTAAGTAGTGTTGTACGTACCCAAGGATGAAACCCCACACCCAGGGCAGACCCATGAGGTAGTGAGAGATCAGAGCTGTGGTGCAGGCCTCTATAATGCAGGGCCCAGATGCCACACGGATACACACACCTTTCAGTTTCCTCAGAGCCTGATGACAACACAGCCACATACATCAATCCAGAGTTTGTTACAGTAATTAATTAACTTTTATGCAGAGATAGAGAAGGATTAACGGGTAGTGATGCTTAGTATTACTGAATGATTTGTTGATTAATTGACTGGAACATTAGAAAATTGACAGAGGAAATTACTTGACAACACTGCTGCTAACCGATTAAACTACTAAGCATTACCTAGTAGTTACATCTTCTACAAGGCTCAGGCGTGTTTAATTTTCATCATATCATATCACTGGAAATTAAATACTTTGGATTGTGCACAGAGATGGGAGTAGTACAAAATTATTATATCTCTCTAAACATGTCTGTGTGCAGATACTAAGGTTCAATAGTGGAGTATGTATCGTACCGTGGGATCCAACCCCAGACCGGCTCTGGCCAGAATGACAGCCAGAGCGATGTTCCTCAGTGACGCAGACCATCTGAAGTCAATGTACACCCCGTCTGTTATAACTGGGATGTTTCTCAGCAGGAAGCCCATCAGCAGCATACCTGCAACACAGCAGAGGGTGTGAAAGAGGAAAGATGAGCCTTAAGGACCATCTCTCACACAGATGCTGAGCCAGAACAAAGACCACCTGTTGCTTTTTGAACTTCACAGCGCTCATGTTGGATACCAGAGACACTGAGACTCACTGCAGGACTGTGGTCACACTAATAACTCAAGTTTCAACATTATCCTAACCTTCTCCAAAAAGTCATCTGCAAATTCTTATGTTCAAAAACATGCAACATGACTGACAATATCACATTACAATGTTACACCACACTATTGAGAATAGTGAAAATTATGCTAAAATATGATAAAGATCTTTATGACTACTGTAATAAATGTGTTCTCAAATGACTTTTTACATAAAATCAAAGAAAGACCAGTGATGAACTGCGACACGGGAACTAATACATAAGGAACAAATATTTAAAACTGTTAATCAATGGGGAAAACCACAGGAAAATGTGGTTTATAGAGAAACAAACGCCATCTATCTAAGTTGTACTTCAATTTGATGTTATTTGTGAATAAGGAGTGGCTCCAGCTTCCTTGATTTTTATCTTGTTAGGGGCGTAGCTGATGGCTTTCATAAATTCATAAATGGTAAATGGACTTGCATTTATATAGCGCTTTTATAGTCTTCCGACCACTCAAAGTGCTTTACACTACATGTCAGCATTCACCCATTCACACACACATTCATACACTGATGGCAGAGGCTGCTAAGGTGCCAACTTTGCCCATCAGGATCTAATCTAAATACTCATTCACACACCGATGGCTATGCCTTCGGGAGCAATTTGGGGTTAAGTGTCTTGCTCAAGGACACATCAACATGTGACCTCCAACCACCGACCTTCCGATTGGTGGACAACCTGCTCTACCCTCTGAGCCACAGCCGCCATAACACCGGGAATTCACCTTATATTAAATTTAAACCTAAAAAAAGAGGACATTTACACTATCCTCTGATCAATGCTGTGATTTCTTCCAAGCCAGCATTAATGATGTAAAATAAAACATTACATGGCATTCCATCACCTCTGGTAAACAGGGCTTTACTTAACCAGAGCCTGACCAAGACTCACATCTCTCATATTTCATAATTACAGACAACATATGTCTTTTATCTCCAACATCTTTTGATAAACAGCAGTATCGCTGACGTGCATTTTGCAAGAACAGAAGATAGACGTAGATGATTCATAAGTGGACAATATCTTGCAGTATTTATGTTACAACATACTGTATATATTTGCTTGGCCAGCTCATGTAAATCAAATCCTTCTCAAAGACATTTGGGTTTAGTTTTAAATTATTTAAATGCTTCCACTGTGATTCATAAAACTCCGTCAGATTTGAGTCTCATTTGAAAAGCAGTTATTAAAAAAAACTTGCCCTAATACTGGTATTAATACAATTCTGTGTACTGTACAGAATACTCAGTGTAGGTCTGTTGACCATTTGTTGTTATCTGTAGTTAGCTGTACAGTATATTATAATGTGCTTTATAAAAGGAGCAATAATCAGATAGGCATACAGTTGTTAGGCAACTGGAGCAAACTGGAGACAGTGCAAGTGGCCTGTTAGCTCATAATAGCCTCTCTGGCTTATGCTTGGGCGGAAGACTTACCAGAAAAAGAGAGAGATATGGATCCCTGAGGGTAATGTCATGACAACACTGTGCACCCATCACCCCCTTTATGCTAACTTCTGAGAAATACTCCCTGATCAATCTGCTACAACTATAGTGGTAAATACCACTAATTCCAGATATAAAGGCCTTCACAACAAAGGTTAAGTGCTGGCTAAAAGCAAACCAGAGCTGTATCCATTTTTAGCTAATTTTACTGTAAATTACAAAGTTGTATTGGTGTATGTGTATTAGTGTATTGTGGTAGGCTATGATGTGTATTTTATTGTATTTTCATATTTGCAGTGTATTGTGGTTTTGGCATATAGATAGTTGTATATTTTAATTATTCTGTACATGTAAAAGACCCAATAGGGACAAGAGTTGAAAATTAGCAATAGCTATAGACTCTCTGTGCGGCACATCAGTTTCATGTCCTGTATTGGAACTATGTTAAATTACATCGTCCCTATCAAATAAAAATCAAATCTTTATGTAATCTGGCTAATTGTTCTGAACAAATATAGGCAAACATTTTCTTTGTTAAATAAGTTTTAACACTGACACTGGAAGATGACGTATTGTGTTACTAAATATCACCCTGGTCGAAGCATCTGTGTAACTTAATATGAAATGAAGGCTTGCATAAACACACCAGCGCATAAAGCATAACCACTAAATTCTCAGCCTTACCGAGGAGAGGTGGGAACGGTGGGAGTTTGGGCAGATGGATGAGAGCCACTACTTTGCCACCGAGGAGTGCGCAGATGAAGAGGATCGTGATGCCAAACAGGTTCCCCCCTGGAAGACACTCATCTTCGGTGATGGACCACACCACTCCAAAGAGCACAGCTGCCAGAAGGACTGGAGAGGACACAGGGGAGTGAAATTAGATTATAGTGTCATCATGTCACTATGATGTTGTTATGACAAGATTATTACCTGTATTTTTGTCAAACTTCTTCAAAAGTAATTCAATAAATAGGACTAGTAAGAGTTCATTGTTGATTGACAGCCTATCTGAAGAATGTGTTTTGTAATATGAACATAAAATAAAGTATTAGTGTGTGTGTGTGTGTGTGTGTGTGTGTGTGTGTATATTGTGTGTGTATATACGTATGTATGTCTTGTTTGAAAGAAGGGATCGACATGCAATATATTTCCTGGGAAGGAACCCACTGAGCCAACTAGAGACCCTCATTTGCTTACGTTTAGTAATGAGAGAGGCCAGAAGGCCTCTTGGTGGACATGGGCAATATCTGTGGAGCAAAGGGCAGCAGACCACTGGCGGGTCCGTGTTAGTGCCAGCATCCGCCACAGGGTTTCGAGGAATAAAATAGGTTGTCTCCTCTGTGACATTTGGACTGGAGCAGCGCCGCACCACCACCTGGATCTGGTTCACATTTAGGTGCTGGAGAGGGAAGATCAGAATATGCACAAGAACAGGTCATATTTGCCTGTTTTGTTAAGATGCCTTAACACAACATCTGCAAAGGCAATACATGATAAAATAAGTATTTTGCTTTACAAGCACGATTTTAATTACATTTTTTTTTATATGTTGTAACATCTTACTTTTATAAACTGAACCAAACTCATTAGATTAGTGTTAACAAATCCAATAGTTTTTGATGCCTTCAAAATGATTACTCTGCTACTTGTGTAAAGCCTGGATATTAATAAATATATGTGCACTGAACATTGCTGTCAATAGTCAACAAAACTGGACATCTTACATAAAGCACCAGATCAAAGGTGTCACATCGACACAAATATGAATGCATTTCTTACAGAAAAATTAGAAAACTGGTAGATGTCCCAGTAGCCTCTTTGAGTGCCAAACCCTTATTAAGTACCGTGCCCTATCTATTGGTATTGTTGACACAGAGGTACGTCATACTAGCAGAATGCAGGCTACTGTTTCTTGGCAAATAATAGAATGAAGATATGAACATGCTGATAACTGTGACTCCCAGAACACACTCTTTGTCATATTGCTCAGGTGGGTACAGCCACCTGAGCTCAAAGTTCGGACTTTTAGAATTACAGCAACAAAATGATAAACAAATTATCTGAGGTGAACAATTAACTTTAAAAGGTTAGAGAACAGTATATTAAAACATAGAAGACGTAAAACACAGCAGACTAATGTGAGAGACAAAGAAGCAGAGCCACATGACCGCAAGCATAATTTTCTTATTTGGTGAATATAAAAAAAAAAGTAATTTTCCTATCAAGAACCAATACATACTGTATTATCAGGCTTATAAACACACTTTTCAGTTTTGTCAAGGCAGTAAAAACCGAATATAACAAAGTTACAACAGAGAACAGTTATTAGTAAAATACTATACCTCCACATGGTTGGCTGCAGGCAAAGGGATTATGTCCAGCAGTGGGCTGGGTAATGGGCTGGGTGCCGGACTGGGTGGTGGACTGTGTGCACGGCTGGGCTCCGGGGTAGCAGGTTTGGGCTTAGTGTCCTCCATGACGACCGGCTATAGTATTTCTGGTCCACTCCTCACTTCTCTCTCACAGTACATCAAGCCGAGGGGTGGGGTTGGCCACTGATGGGGCAGTTCCTTCACTTCTGCTTCTCTGTGTCCAGCTCTGACTGCAGGCTCCTATTCATACAACATGGTTTTTTATCAGTGGAGAAACAAATTATTGTTTACTTAATAAATGATGGATAACAATGGGTGTTGGTACAGGTGTGTAAATTGGGCATGACATTAAGTTAAATCTCACACACTACTGGCCTGTTTTGCCAAACATACAGGCTTTTTTTTTTTTAAATATGGTTTCAAGATTCAAGATTCAAGAGTTTTATTTGCCATTTGCACCTAAGTACATTGGAATTCTGAGCAGTTTACACCGTGTCAGCTTTAAGAAAAGAAAAAAGGTAGAACAGGCACAAGGTAATTACAGTACAAAATAAGTAGCACATTCAACTCAACACAATAAATCAATTAATTAATAATAAGTAAATTATTAAAATGTAAAATGCCCTCAGTGTAGTCAATAAATAAACTAAACTACCCTCTGCATAGGAATGATACCCCAAAAATACAAATATACAGTATATTTTTATTTATTGTCATAACACATACTGTACTGGGGTCTGACCAAGAGATGTTAATGAGGGAAAAGAAACTAGCTTAGAGCCACATGATTCTTGTGTAAATGAGGCTAATATGTAGCTACATGCAGGTGATTAACCTGTAACTCATTACAAATGGACAACTACTGAACTATGTGCTCCAGTCTTAATAGCTTTAGTTCGAGTTATGTTGTATACAAACGTTTAATAGCCAATTTACATTAAACTAAATGCTACTACAGTGTTGTGACAGTTGCTTATGGCAACAGACGGTTGGTTAATCCACTTGAGGAACAGACCACACTAATCAATGCTTACAGCTCGGCCAGATGGCACCATCTAACTCTAGCTAGCGGATGCTACATGTAGGGCAATTAGTGTCAACAGGTGACTGTCAACAACATAGTTACCTGTCCATCTGGCAAAGGTAGCCATCTAATGTTAGCTAGCCAGCAAAGCACATGTTTGAGGTTTCCTGGCATTTCGTTCAGTGTAACGTAACTGCTGATCCGGCGTAACGGTTAACATTACACACGTTACACACGGATCCACAGCTGAAGTAACGTTAATTAACGTTAGCTTAATGCTAAAAGTTTAATGCTAACGTTAGCTTAATGCTAAAAGCTTCATGCTAACGTTAGCATAATGCTAAAAGCTTCATGCTAACGTTATCTTAATGCTATTAGCTTAATGCTAACGTTAGCTTTATGCTATTAGCTTAATGCTAACGTTAGCTTGATGCTAACGTTAGCATAATGCTAAAAGCTTGATGCTAACGTTATCTTAATGCTATTAGCTTAATGCTAACGCTAGCTTTATGCTATTAGCTTAATGCTAAAAGCTTCATGCTAACGTTAGCATAATGCTAAAAGCTTAATGCTAACGTTATCTTAATGCTATTAGCTTAATGCTAACGTTAGCTTAATGCTATTAGCTTAATGCTAACGTTAGTGAAGAGGTAAACCCACGCTTTTAAGTTAAACCATGATAATGTACCCATTATCGGACAAGCACATGCTTTCTGAAGTAGCGGGCAGCTTACTAACTAGCACTAACTACTCATTTCTTCATATCAACTGTGCTAACTTAGCGTTAGCTAGTTTACAATATTAGCCTCATTTAACTGACAACCGTTAAATCGGAATGCTTCATAATGCGTTTAATGTCATCAGGTTCATTTAACTAGTTAGTAAACATAACGCGACCGCCTAACCTAACTAACGTTAGCCTAATTCAACGTCTATTTTCGGTAACGTTTAATAAATCAAAGCATTTGACTTTCTACTTAAACACATATAGGTTTAAGAGAGGAGAAGTCTAGACCGATATTGGATTCCTCGCCAGTAGCTTGGCTGTGTGCTTCCAACCAACAGCCGTCAGTGAACTCCTCACACCATCTCCACAGGCACGGTAGCTACAGTGGCTAGAGAGAGGCCACGCTCCAGCGGGGCTTCTTACATATATAATGTAATTAAAGAAGAAAAACAGCTCACCTCATATCGTAAACCTCGTCATGGCGTGTGAACTTTAAGTGAGCAGCGTTTCTGGCAGTCATGAGGCAGATAGAGCAGCTGGGAGTTGGGAATGAGGCGGATTAGTGATGGCCAAGCGTGTATATGTACAGTAGCCTACTGCTCACCTGACAGGAGCAGTGCTCGGCAGGTTGGTTGGGGGGAAGTTGGGTCAAATAGAAAAGCCACTCAAGGTTATTGGTGAAGATGTTTTTAATAGGTGTTTAAACATATTTCATTATTAATCATATTAACAGATTGTTTTGTATATTTAACAATATTTATAATAAAGGTGATAACACCAGTGCACTGTAGTTATTTCACACATTTGCAGCATTGATTTAAGTTGGAAAATTGGAAGATAGAATAGATAGACTGAATGCATATGTGAAATATGAGTTAATAGGGCATCTGTATGAACACTAGTCAGTTTAAAAATAACAAATAGCAGCTATAAAAATCAGAAGTAACAATATCGTCTGCAGGTGGTTTAAAGCTGAAGTAGGCGAGATTGGAGCAAATATGATTAAAAAATATATATTTTTATAAAGCGGTCGCTATATCGTGACAGTGGTACATGAAACAGGTAACCTGAAAAAAATCATGTTCCTCCGGTGTCCTGCGGTGCTCCAAACAACATCTGCAAGATTTCACAGAACGGAGGAAAACCAGCAGTAAGAGCTGATCTGAGGTCTGCTGTCCAGCTGCCGTCTATGAGAGCAGGCTGTCAATCACTCGCGAACTCCAACCAAACGGTCAAACTAGGCAGCGCTGAAATATGAATCAATATTATGTTACGTTAATGCCTATTTCTCGCCTCAAATGTTTTCAGAATCATCTTGTAGTGCACGGTTTAGCTGTAAAATGAGAAAGTTTGTGACGCCGCCGCTATTGTAAAATCTGTTGAAGGAACGCCAAGTTCCGGTCACATGACCAGAGCACAGCCAATAGGAACGCTCTCTCAATGAAATGACCTGTGATTGGTCAAAGTCTCCCGTCACAGGCTAGATTTTTTAAAGCCTGAAAACAGATTGTTTTGTATATTTAACAATATTTATAATAAGGTGATAACACCAGTGCACTGTAGCTATTTCACACATTTGCAGCATTGATTTAAGTTGGAAAATTGGAAATGTCTCCAACAGAATCAGTAAACAAAATATGCAAAATCAAAAACATGATCAAGTCAAATTTTGTGCACTTCCATTTGGCCTTCAAATAAGAATAGAAGTCTTCACTACTGTCATAATCACAGTCTCCATCCTCCGTCGATGATGTGCTCCGTCCCAGTCACATAGGCAGACTGTGAAGGAGAAACATCAGATCACTGCAGTTGGACCAAAAAGGTGCCAGCTCTCTATTTCAATTTCAGCAGGTGCATGACATGATCATGGCATGTGTCGTGGATATATTTATATTTTCACGCATATCTTGGTCATATATCCCACTACAAATGTATTTTTTATGCATTTCATTACATACAACATACATTTTTACAGTCTGTCCATGTCCGTGAATGTTTTTGGTTAATAAAAAACTGTAGCTATTTATACAAATCAAATCGTACACAAATATAATATTGCATAAATGCTACAATAAAACCATCTGAAAGTATGATATCTGTTGGTTTTCAGATTAAATTGGAAAATGAGAAGGAATACCAAAGGCAAGTCAATGATGTATGGGCAAGACCGCATTTTTTTTTAGCTCCAATGGTCGAGTCAGATCAAATGTCACCTTGACGTACAGTGTGTCAAATCAACATAAATAAAACTTTTATTTTATTATTTATATATGGCAGTACGCAGTAAGAAGTAAAGGTACTCATGTGGACAAAAATCAGAAGTGCCAGTACTCAGTACCGGTGAGTACCGGCCCATTTCAGGCACTGGATCACTGGGAAATAATTTCACTGCTAACCAATCAACAACAACTTAGTCTGCATTTATAACTGTGGAATATTAAAAGTTTATTTGGGGGTTAAGCATACATACACTCTAGGATTTTTAGAAATACTAAGGTCATGAGTCCAAGTAGCTCCAAAAAATAAAGTCTGCAAAATCTTATTATTATTATGTTAAATAGTGAAAAAAACTGGTCAATGCATTTCCAGGAATACAATTCTGGTGAATCCTTTATTTATTTTATATTTTATGTTAACTCCCACTAGGTTATAAAAAACCCCTGAAATGTCTAGAATAAATACAAAGTACCTGGACCTCCATGTAGCTGCGGACCTGACTCTGCCTGACTGTCGATGTGCTGTACCACATACAGTACATGTATGACTTGGGTCCATTATCTGCAAGCACTCACCTCATCTGAGGCCAGGTATACACACAGGTACGCCACCTCTTCAGCTGTGCACATTCTGCCAGTTTTCTGTCTTGCCATGAAATCCTTATAGGCCTGAGGAGTTACAGAGAGAGTTACAATTGTAGCATTCATTATTTCCAATACCCAGGATTTCTTCTTGTGGAAACCAAGATAAGACATTCCTGTTAAGTGACTCATGCGGGCATTACTGTCAGATTAAGATTGGAGGAAATAACAGTAAATCAGAGCTGACTATACCTGTTCTGGGTCAGGTTGGGCCTGGATCCTTCCCCTCAGTGACGGAGTATCAACAGTACCTGAGAATATATAAAAGAGCAGCTTTGTCTTACTTCTAAAACCTTCATTATAACAATATATCAGAGTACACATGATAGCAAGCATTATGCTTAAAGCATTATGTTACAGTTATGAGGGGGTCCTTGGAAAGGTTTCACCCCTTTAAGGGTTCCCTGGCCCTAAAAAGTTTGAGAACCCCTGGTCTATACTACATTGTTAACTCTGCCAAGGCCGAAGGCCTAAGAAGGAGGTTATGTTTGTCCGTTTGGATGATTACTCCAAAAGTCCGTGATGGATTTGAATGAAATCTTTTGGAGGGGTGGGGTGTGGCACAATGAACAATCCATTCGATTTTGGCGGCGATCCGGATCATGATCAGGCTTCCGGAATCTTTTTCAATAACTCCGCTCAGCCTGTGCATTAACACCACAGGCTTTATACATGCGCAGTGTCACTGATGACGCGTTCATGATGCGTCACCCTGCCTCTTTCCTTCTGCCAGCAGAGAGAGGGACAGAGAGAGATGGGGGTGCGGAGGGAGGGGGGGGACACCTGTAGCTTCGGCGTTTTTTCACATTAAACTCTGTGAAATTACAGTTGAGTTCGACCAAAGCACACTTGGTGATTGTTGGAAAGAGTAACGACGACGGTTTAGGTGAGTTTACGTACAGGAGATCTCCGAGTGCCATTCTAGTTATCTATTAAAGTGCTAGTAACCTCGAGTTATACTTGAGGAAGAATTAAATGGTTTTATTTGCAGGGCGCTCTACACTTACCAGGACAAACACAATTACAGCGAATGCCTTGCTCAATGAAATCAGCCGCTATAGATTTGGTGAGCCCGATCACTGCAGCTTTGGAGGTACTATAGACACACCGGTTCACCACACCTGTTTCGAGGAAACACATGTCACTCACACGCACAGAGCAAAGAGGATTACAATGAACATGGTCATACTTCAACGACTTCATGTCCGTTTCATTGAGCATAATATTTGTTCTACAACCATCTACAGTGTGGACGTTTATTTACCTTTTATGCTTGATGCAACAGATGCCATGTTAATAATGTTTCCTGACTTCTTTGCCAACATCTAAAATGACAAAATAAATTAGGAAGGTGGCATAGACACAGAATATAATTGGCAAAATCATGAGTAAAATTATGCAACAGTCTTAGGTCTTAATTTTTATGTAACAAATAAATGAGAATGTGCTCATGATCCAAGCTAATATTCCCCTTTGAGACAGTTTGGTTAGTTTGCAGCTAAAGCTGGATTAGTGATTGGGCACAGGCTCAGAGTAATACAGCTAATCCCAGCGGACAAAGGATGGGAACAAAAGAAAAGCATATGTCACTCAATTTACAGCAGCACCTATTTCATTCTCTCAGCAACAGCATGAACAGCGTAAAGCGTTTGGCAAAGGGGGCAAAGGTCACCTTAGGCAGGAAAGCTTTGCTCATGAGGTACATGCTCCGAACGTTCACGTTCATCGTGAAGTCCCAGTCGGCCTCTTCACAGTCCAGGATGGAGCCGTGGTGCACAAACCTGTAGATAGTAGATGACATGTAAACTCATGGTATTACAAAGGATAGTGTTACATGTAATCATCTATACATATGGCTTTAGCTAAGAGGTAAAACACTGTCAATCTAAACAGTAGAGCGGAAGAGATCCCAATGAGAAATAAATTATTAAACAGAAAATAAATGCTGGTAGAAATGCTGCGTTAACCCCCTCAACATTTTACTGAGCCTTAAAAGGTGTCAATTTAGAGACCGTTGTTAAGGAGATTGACCAAAGGTCAAGTAGAGGTTAAACCTTAAGGTATAGGGATTTTGGAAATGTAGTTAAGCAGGAGATGGATAAACGTGCTTAATGTGGAGACAGCAAAACAAGTAGAACTGCTATGCATCCCGTATGTATGTCAAAGCATGAGGCTGGTAATATTCTATAAAATTGTTATTGTCAAAAAATCACATAAAAAGACAAAACCAAAAATGTGTCCATCTCTCAATACTTTCTGACTTCTCCTACTGAAAATGATTAAAAACTGGTGCAGAATATAAATGTGTCATTTCGAAAAATGGTTAGGTAATTATCTAAAACATGTAGTTTTTAGCAGATATTACTCAAACAGGAGTAAGTAGGGCATTTGTTGTGGACTATTTTCAGCCATGGATGCGGTGCACTCATGAATATTTACAGCACCACGATGGTGCATGTGGGACCAACTCAAAATAAACCACATTGCCCATTTTAATGGGTAATGAAGGAACATGGCACCCAGGGCAACAGTGTGGCTCATTGATTCATGAGATTTTCTGACAATAAAAAATAGAATATCATCAGACTTAAAGCTCTAAGTAGAGTTGATCAGTATTACTACTCTGGTAATTCAGGACAACATACAGGACAGAGGGAAAACGTACCCAGCAACGTTGAACAGCACATCCACACGCTCATGTTCCTTGGCTAAGGCTTCCACTTGGTCCTTCTTAGTTACATCCACGACCTTGGTCTTGATCCCTGTTGGTGAAGAGAAAAGAGAGCTTTAGTACTGGAGAAAAAGTTCCAATTTAATGACACTTGCACTGATTTAGAAAACAATAAAATCCAGATTGTCTTTATTACGTCTTTAGTATTTACCATTTTATTGCAGGAGATACTAGTTTCAGATGAGGCAGTCAGTCTCCTAAAATAAGCAAGCGAACAACTATAGACACAATGCCTCTTTTCTGTCAACACTCTGCCTCACATCTGCACAATTACCCACATTCACACCTGGCTGCTGCTTCCCAGTACAACCTTTATCTGTTCCTGCTGGCCAGTCAACAGCTCTACAGAAAGCAGTTAGAGGTGAAGTTTGTTTGCTTGTGAGCTACCAGAAAGGAAGTGGGAAGAGTGTTGATCACCTCCATAGACTGTATATAAGAAGTGGACCTAGTCACCATAACATCACCCATTCGTTTGTGGACTGCCGTTTTGAAGCCTCGAGTTCGGCATTTTGGCCATTTTATAGATTATAGCCATGGTAGCGACCTGTCGATTAACAAGGTAGCCAGGCCTTAAATCATACCCTGCTTTATGGTCTATTTTACTTTAAATGGGACCATAATTTACTAAATGAACATCATGCTGTATTGAAGAAGACTTGAAACTAGCGATTGAGACCATAAACTCATGTTTACAATGTTTACTGAGGTAATAAATCAAGTGAGAAGTAGGGTCATTTTCTCATAGACTTCTACACAATCAGACTTCTTTTTGCAACCAGAGGAGTCGCCCCCTGCTGGCTATTAGAAAGAATGCAAGTTTAAGGCACTGATCACTACCTATTTATTCAAACCTGGTCCAGCTTGGGCAATTTTCTGCAATAAGCCTACTGCTCAAATGTATTGCTGACTGCTTACAAACACGGTGAATTAAATATTGTGACTGTGTATTCATCTACCATGTCAGTTATCCTGTAGACATTTTATCCAAAATCCCCTGTGTAAAAACCTTCGACTCTAATATGTCAACAAAACGAACAAGACTTTTGAACCTGACTTTATCCAATGTTCTGATTCCTGTTCTAGAAATGTATACACATTAGCACAAATTTGATAAGAGAATGTCTCATTTGCATATTTAAAAATACATTTTCAGAAAACTTGTAATACAAAAAAATAATGTAAGTAGTCAGCTGGGGAAGTTCGCTGTTCACCTGGGGTGTCTCTTAATCAATTAAGTTATTTTATTAGCTCATTTTCTCAGTCTTCTATAATAGTTAACTGCATATCTTTGGGTTATAGATTGTTAGTTGGTCAAAGAATATGAAGACATCACCTTGCTGTTCAGGAAACTATGATGGGAATTTTTCACAATTTTATAGACCAACTTATTGATTGATTAATAAAGAAAATATTAAGTAAGTGCATGATCAAGTTGTGAAAGAATTTGACAAAAGGGGAAAAACATGCATCAGCCATCCTGACTGCATCACACTGGTTAGCCAGCAGATGGCAGCCTCAGACCAACAGAAGTTGATCTTACCTGGAACACCGTCCAGCTCTTTCAGTTTCTCTCCATTGATGTCTGTTGCTGTGACTTGAGCTCCCTCCTTTGCAAATGCCTACACAGTTGAAAAACTTGAGTCAGTGCCAAGCGGTTACACATGTCTGCATATGTCATGGTATAAAACTTGCAGCCTAGTATTTCCTTATAGAAAAAGTTAAAATATTTTGATATGATCCTGTGATTCAAACGTTACATGAATCTTGAAACACCACCGCACAAAGTAACCTAAATCTACAGCTAATGTATGGCTACATGTTGCAAAATGTCTTAATTACCACGAAAGTCTCTGGGACTGGAGCCTCACTCCACTCGACCACAAAATATGCAGGCTGTGAAACCATCTGGCAACCACTTGTTGTGAAGTGAATACAATAGAACAGAGGAAGGAGAGCGTGACATTTAGTGGCTGAATGTTATCAATAGCACCTTTAACCCTTCAACCCTAAATCCATTCCACCTGCGGTCAGAGGATAGCTGATGAAGTGACTGCACCATTAACCACAGAGCAAACCACATCAGTGGTCTGAATGGAAAAAGCTCATTAGACCCCTCACACCATGTGCAACTTTGAATAGCCTACTATGTGATTTGAGCGTAATGATCTGAGAGGTTAATAGACCTCTCTGTATTTGAATTCCTCCACACTACACAAAACACAAATCCCTGTAATACAAGGCACGGTTTTAAAGACATCACTTGAAGGGAATGGATGTGATGATGACCTAAACTTGACGATGATATATGTGTGTGTGTGTGTGTGTGTGTGAGAATTTCAAGTGTTTTGCTATTTGACAAGAATATTGTGAGATGTGGATCGCCCTGAATCTGTGTTTGCATCATCTCAAGGGCCACTATTACAGCACATGCATGTGGAGTGATAGCAAATTGTAAACATACACAACACTCTATAATCTTGATGCAAGGTGAAAACAGTTGTAACAGCTTTTACGTATGTTTTTTAGTAGAATTCAGCTATTTCTTTAGTATAAAAGAAAGAGTGTAATAAACTAAATATATGCACATAGTGTGTGTTTCTGTACAGTAATGTTTTGGATCACCATTGTTGTTGTAGTGCTACACTTGTACCCTTTCAAATTGTTGTTACAGAAGATTTAACATACGAAGGGATGTCAGTAACAATCATATCTTCCATTTGCATTTCAGAAAAACTGGTTGAAATATGCAATGAAATCAAAATATGCACTGCTTTGACACCACAAGCTATTCAATAAACAATTTTCCTCTGTGATTAGGAAGGAAATGTATCAGTGAGAAGTTCTTATTAGAGCTCATTACTATTGCGGCAGCACGTCCAATCCCCTGGGCGGCAGCTGACAACACAATCACTTTCCTGTCGAGGCGGCCCATAGTGCACCTTTCACTGCTGCTGTGATCAAAACAAACAAACAAACAATAAATAGGGTATTGCATATCATCAACAGGTTCATTTAGATGATAATGGCTCTCTTTCTTGTAATAGAAATCTCCTGCTGAGCATTCATTAGTGGTATTCAAATGTGTTCATAAAATATTATTTCAACTGTGAGATTGAGGGAAATGTTCACAAAACATTTATTGATCCAACTACAGTAAATTGTAGGTCAAACATATCTAGTTTAATGTTGTAATGTCTATCTAGTCTGCTGCATTTGACGACTTACATCTTCAGAGAAACATCATACCATCCGTGCATTGCTACGCATTATGAAAGCTATAGCAGAGATTACATGATGTAGCATCAGATTTTATTCATGCGAATTCATTGGGCAGCAGTCTATAATTAAAGTGTAGTACACTGTAACACATAGTTATAAAGCCCTAGGCCATAAATATGCAAGTCAGTTTTATTACAACATCAAGATATGTAGCTGACAGTCACAGGCCGTATGAGGAAATGTGTCATTTCAAAGACAGTGTAATCAAAATGATAAACCTTACAGAACACAGCACAAACCTCTTTGCAAATAGGCACTCTTAAAATATGATTGCTCCCTTATTCTAATTTTTATGGCTGAAAGGGGCTTCGGAAGAAGTAAGGGAGAGAAAGCTGGCTGTTTCACCAAGTTAGTCGGAGATTTCACCTATTTAGTGCAGGTTTTTTTTTTTCCAAGTCTGCCTTTACTTTTCTCCCTCAACAAGCAAAAGGTCGAAGGCTGACAACACCATAAATCACTGGTGCAAAGTACAGCGAAGTAAACTAAAAGCAAAACTTTTCAGTGGCACTTGCCTTTGTTTCTTCAGACATATTCTCAATTTGTATTCTAGGGCTGGCATTGATTGTTTAACCTTACACACAATGGTGTGACATGTTTATCCATGTATATCCATTCAGTATTTATTTCTTTGCACTATTTGTATTGTTTAGAACTTATAGAACACTTGACTTGTATATAGACGTTTTATTTATTTTTTATTGTTGGTCATTGGTGCTTCTTATATAGATTTATATAATATTTGTATATACACATATTTTTCACTACTTGTGTACATAACAATCCTGTCTATTCTTTACCTTTATTTGTCTAACTGTGTAAGTACACTGACAGATGCAAACAACAACAACAAAAACGGAGTCAAATTCCTTGTATGTGCACACATACTTTGCCAATAAAGGTGATTCTGATGTTTTGTCATATTTTGTTCAGTTCCTCTGAAATGTTCTATTGAATAAAAATACAGACTGTATTATAGTTATTATAGCCATTCATGCAGGTGCAAACACAAGCAGTGTGTTCAAATGCAGCTAAGAAGAGGCGATGTGGGGCAATGCAGCTGTCCGCTTTTGTCAACTTTATATTTTTTATAAGTTGAATCGGTGTGTCTAAACCCTTTATTTTTTTTGCTTTTAAAGGTGCAGTGAGTAGGATTTGGCAGCATCTAGTGGTGAGGTTGCAGATTGCAACCAATTGAAACTTCTCCCATGTGCCAAGTGTGTAGGAGAACGACGGTGGCCGACGCGAAAACGTGAAAACGTGAATGGCCCTCTCTAGAGCCAGTGTTTGGTTTGTCCGTTCTGGTCTACTGAAGAAACGTGGCTCCATGAAGAGGACTCGCTCCCAATGTAGATATAAATGGTATAAGGTAACGAAAACACGACTCTTATTTTCAGGTGATTATACACTAAAGAAAATATACTTATAAATTATATATTCCAATATCTGCCAACAGATACCCCGAAATTTTATACACTGTTCCTTTAAATCATGCGTAGGTCATTAAAGCTGAAGTACGCGAGATTGGAGCAAATATGATTAAAAAAAGTTATTTTTATAAAACGGTCGCTTTGTCGGGACAGTAGTATATGAAACAGGTAACTTAAAAAAAATCATGTTCCTCTGTGTCCTCCGGTGCTCCTAACGGCATCTGCAAGATTTCACTTACCGGAGGAAAACAAGCAGTCAGAGCTGATCTGAGGTCCGCTGTCCAGCTGCTGTCTATGAGAGCCGGCTGTCAATCACTCGCGAACTCCGACCAAACGGTCAAACTAGGCAGCGCTGATCAAATATGAATCAACATTATGTTACTTTAATGCCTATTTCTTACCTCAAATGTTTTCAGAATCATCTTGTAGTGCACGGTTTAGCTGTAAAATGAGAGTTTGTGACGCCGCCGCCATTGTGAAATCTGGTGAAGGAACGCCAAGTTCCGGTCACATGACCGGAGCACAGCCAATAGGAACGCTCTCTCAATGAAATTACCTGTGATTGGTCAAAATCTCCCGTCACAGGCTAGATTTTTTTAAAGCCTGAAAACAGAGCCATGAGGAGGTGCAGAAGTCTAGTTATCTCTCAGAACACTTGAATTACAATATGCTGAAAGGTTATTATGGAATTTTTGCCCAATGATGCCAAAAATATATACTGTCTACTGCCACTTTAATACCAGCAAGTGCCTATATAATAGTTTTAAATTATGTCATACTGGAGTATGAACTAAATGAACGAATGCACACATGCCAGTTTGAGGTATTATGGTGCAGATATGAATGGCAGCTGCAGTGTAATATTACTAATATTCATAGCTTCAGTGACACTTGAGGGCATTTGGCACATAATGTGGTTCAAAAGCAAATATTATTAGAAATTAAATGACTTACTCTTCTGTACTTATGTCTGCATTAGCCTTTTTCACTAAGGCTGTTTGAAATAGTGCAAATGTAACTCATTAAGTGACTCTGAGGTCACATGGGGTTTCAACACTGAGGGCACCAAACATGATGGAAACAACACATTTTAGCAAAATGCCACAAATAAAAGTAAGCCGAATTAGCTATAAGTAGTTCCTATTTGCAATGTACTCATGCATGTACAGACAACTATCACTGAATTACTTTAATACTGCAGAAAAGTAAAAAAAAAAAAAAAAAATGGCCACTCTTTATGATACTTTGACTCAGATTGTTGCATAACACGTTTCTTTTAACTCTACATGTATATACTGCAGCACAGAAAAAGGCAGGTTGTAGCTAAATAAAGTGTGAAAACCTCCACATTCAGGCTGCTATTCATAGGTTGCAAAGTCAAGTACAAGCCGAGTAAAAACTGAAGTTGTAAACTCACCCTCTGCTCAGGTCCAACACACTGAACGACAAAGAGCAGAAGCAGCACCACACGTGACCTTCTGCTTGTATCGCTATTGGTTAAAAACCCGGAAGTGATAGTTGTTTGTCATTTGAGAAGATGAAATTGAAGGCAAGAAAGTGCACTGTCAATAATTTTATACTTGTTAACATTTTCTTAGATTTTGCACTGTACTATAGAAATATTATATTTGGCTGCTATGATTACAGTGACAAAGACAGTAATGCATTTTTTCTTATTAATTTAATTTTAATTCTCGCGAAGTTCCACATTCATAAATGTAAATTTACCAAAAAAAAGCCTAATTTCTTTGTATTTATGAAAGAAATGGAATTATATCTGTCAACAATTTCTTCCTCACAAAACAAAAAAGCAATGAAAACAGTGAATGTATGCAATATCTTTAATGTTTTTAAGTGAAACTATTGTCATACTCTCGCGTGGTCTTTTTTATTATTATCTACTTATTTATTTATTTTTATTGTTTTTTATTTTTATTTTATGTTGGTTTTGTTTCATTTCTGTTGTCCTTTTATGTTTGTCACAGCTCTTTGTTTATGTTTTTGCTATGCTTCTTTTGTATGTAAATGTTTTTAATGTTTTCTACTGTTACTATGTATACTGTAATTTTGAAATAAAAAAAAAAACTCCTATTATAAAAAAAAAAGAGAGTGCTCTGTCTTCTTTGCCTCCTAGGCGACACGTTTAGTTATATATATTTTTCCTCAAGATATCAGTTTTAAGCTATCTCTTCAAATGTATTAAAACCTGTTTTTGGAGCTCCTGTTTGATGCACACATAGGCTTATATTGCAGCAACTGTTAATTATAACTTGGGTGCAAATAGCTATTAAAACATCCAGTTTTCTCTTCTTCTTGAAGGTGTGAACTGTCTTGATAATGAAGCTTTGGAAATTGACCTTTGATATCTGCACAAAGTTCTTCATAGGCCCAACTTTATTATCATTATGGGTTAATGGTTTGTAAAAAAAAACCCATCAAAGTTGAGGTTAATAATTGGCTGCTGAAAAATTATCCTTCAGTTGTGATTTGAGAATGTCAGCTTTTTAAATAATAATAGTTTAATAGTTTTTCTGGGAATTTCGATCATATCACATCTGTATGGAGGGCGGAACCTGTCAAAATAAAAAATCAATCAATTAATAAATGACTTGATAAATAAATAAATATATCAACAAATGTAGCAAAGATAATATTAAAAATAAATATAGCCATTAATTAATTGATTAAATGTTACATTAATGTATATTTTGCTCTTTATTGATTTATTTTTATATTAATTCCCTCATTTATTTACTCTTCTGTTTACTTTCCCTTTTATTTATGTTTTTATTTTATTTATTTATTTTTGCATTTATTTATTCTATATTTATTTTTAAATGTATGTATAAAATTACATATTTATGCAGTTATATGTCATATAGATACTTATACTTATATGTCACACATATTTATTTATTTCTGCATTTCAAGCCTTATTTATTTCCACATATGTTCACATTTTTGGACTCAAACTTGTGATCAAATCACTCAGGACGCATGTTAATGCCAGGTCTGAACAGAGCCAAAGGCATTCATGGTGTTTGTTTTACTGTTCACTGTCTACACTTTTTCACCACACCTTGTTGAACCATTTGTTTAATTGCTGTGTAAAGAAGGCGTGACTGTCAGATTGCTGGGTTTGGAAAGTTAAAAAAAAAAATTGTAAGATATCATCAAGGTTATTTCAGCTTAAGATACAGAAGACAAGAAAAACCCTTCGTTACAAACTGGGAACGTGGAGTTTGAAAGACAAAGGCATTTGCTAGGCATATAGTCTAAGAAAAACATGCTATAAATTATGACCAAAAAAATCATGACTCAAAGTTCACTTACTAGCTTTTCCGGAGCTTTCAACTGCCTCTTGCGTCTTCAAACTCTATATCTACTGATAAATACCATGAGAAAAGCCAGCAAGTAGACCTTCACTTAAGATTCTTTTGTCAGACTGGAGCTTGATCCATACAAACTCAGGATATCTCGGCCTTTGTTGCGTTGATTCTTTGTGTCTCTAATGGAGTGCCAAACTGAATCACTGCAGCGTCCTTTAACAATCAATGCATTTATACAGAACCTGCATCAGAAGAAGTGAATTGTAGCAAACCTTTAATGACTTATTGATTGAGCTGGAGGAGAAAATTAAAGCGTTTCCCCCCCACAAGGCTTGTCAAGACGTTTATTATCATTTATTAACAATTTACATTATTTGTTTTAAACCAAATGAGTCAATACATGTAAAGCCATTACAAAACATAAACCGTTTAAACTACAGTCTCTGTCTCAAGAGAGACCTTCAGATTATACATCTAAACGATGGATCGAAGGTTATTTGGTATCCACTTGTTCATGAGAATAGAAAATGAGGACGAAGGTCTGTATAGAGTATACATGAGAAGATATAGATAGACTACATATGCACATACTATATAAGCACTATGCATACGAGAAATATATGAGTTAGTAAGGTATCTGTATGAACACTAGTCAGTTAAAAAATAACAAACAATAGCGGCTATAAAAATCAGCAGTAACAATATCGCCTGCAGATGGTTTAAAGCTGAAGTAGGCGAGATTGGAGCAAATATGATTAAAAAAAAGGTATTTTTATAAAACGGTCGCTATATCGTGACAGTGGTATATGAAACAGGTAACCTGAAGAAACTCATGCGCCTCTGTGTCCTCCAGTGTCCTCCGGTGCTCCTTATGGCATCTGCAAGATTTCACAGGCAGGAAGAAAACAAGCAGTAAGAGCTGATCTGAGGTCTGTTGTCCAGCTGCCGTCTATGAGAGCCGGCTGTCAATCAAACGGCCTATTTAGGCATTATAGACTTTTTAAAGCCTGAAAACAGATTTTTTTGTATATTTAACAATATTTATAATAAGGTGATAACACCAGTGCACTGTAGCTATTTCACACATTTGCAGCATTGATTTAAGTTGGAAAATTGGAAATGTCTCCACACAGAATCAGTAAACATAATATGAAAAATCAAAAAAATGATCAGGTCAAATTTTGTGCCCTTCCATTTGGCCTTCAAATAAGAATAGAAGTCTTCACTACTGTCATAATCAGAGTGCCCATCCTCCATCGATGATGTGCTCCGTCCCAGTCACATAGGCAGACTGTGAAGGAGAAACATCAGATCACTGCAGTTGGACCAAAAAGGAATCTTGCATATATTTATATTTTCACGCATATCTTGGTCATATATCCCACTACAAATGTATTTTTTATGCATTTCATTACATACAACATACATTTTTACAGTCTGTCCATGTCCGTGAATGTATTTGGTTAATAAAAAAACTTTTATGTAGCTATTTATACAAATCAAATTGTACACAAATATATGTTGATGTGCTGTACCACATACAGTACATGTGTGACTTGGGTCCATTATCTGCAAGCACTCACCTCATCTGAGGCCAGGTATACACACAGGTACGCCACCTCTTCAGCTGTGCACATTCTGCCAGTTTTGTGTTTTGTTCCTTTCTTATAAGCCTGAGGAGTTACAGAGAGAGAGAGAGAGCGAGTTACAGTTGTAACATTCATTATTTCCAATACCCAGGATTTCTTCTTGTGGAAACCAAGATAAGACGTTCCTGTTAAATGACTCATGCGGGCATTACTGTCAGATTAAGACTGGTGGAAATAACAGTAAATCAGAGCTGACCATACCTGTTCTGGGTCAGGTTGGGCCTGGATCCTAGCCCTCATTGACGGAGTATCAACAGGACCTGAGAATATATAAAAGAGCAGCCTCGTCTTTCTTCTAAAACCTTCATTATAACAACAATATTCAGAAATATAGATAGCCTTATGCAGCTATTCTCAACCACATGGCCGGGGCCCACTGGTGGGCCTCAGAGGACCACCTAGTGGGTCGTGGAGGAGCTGCTAAATGGTTACATTAACCTTTTCAAAATCCGATGCCCGCTATTCTGTCTTTCAGAGGTTGTAGCGGGCTCAGTTTTAAAGCTACCGGTATCATAGGAAACAAAAAAACCTAAAGAATCCATTGGTCCCAACCATGTTTTGCCATCTTGTCGGGAATAAGGCTAAATAACGCTCCAAATATACACTGAATTTTGGCGAGGAAAAACTGGCGTGGCCATTTTCAGACGGGTCTCTTGACCCCTGACCTCAAGATATCGAATGAAAATGGGTTCAATGGGTACCCACGAGTCTCCCCTTTACAGTAATATATGTCTTGGATGCAGTGACACAAAGTTGAGTGGTTTTTGAAACGAAAAAAATGTTGTTGAAGCCCAGTTTGTAATTTATATGGGAAGGTGGTCCTCGGAAATGTTTTTAACAATCAGAAGTGGGCCTCAGGATACAGAAGGTCGAGAACCCCTGCCCTTATGGACAAATAGGTATGATTGGGTTCAGTTCAGGTCTGCGGCACAAGAATGGTTTTGAAGGGACAAACTCAAGGTTTGTATATCTTTGAAATACACAATGTCCGAAAAATTATCAGTTTAATTTGTTTTAAGGACGTCTACAGCAGTGATTCTCAAAGTGGGGGTCTGTGGCACTCTGCAGGGGGTCTGCGAAATAATTTGCTATAAATTATAAAATTGTGCTGTATCATTAAAAGTGAATATCTACAGATGGGGACCATTTGTGCCAATAAAACAAGCATATTGGATCCATTACTCCCACGCACGTTAGCTTTGGGCCAATAGAAACTCTGATATGATTATGAAACATCAAGTCAATCTGTCATGAATCAGTCACTTCACTCAGGGCGCAATTAACTGTTCCTGCTGCTGCTGCTTAGCTTATTATCCAGCTAGCTAGCTGGCGATCATGAAGAAATATCTGAGTCGGTCTTTATCATCAAATGATGCTAAGCCCAAACTAGCTAAATTGAGAAAATATGATGACAGTTACATCGAGCGACAGCGACAGGAGACCACTATCAAACAGTTCTGAAGTATTTAGGTTGAAAGGTTTTAGAATACAAATAGTTCTGATGGCATCTAAGAGTACAAATGATAGTAAGCGTTATGCTTAAAGCATTATGTTACGATTAAGAGGGGGTCCTTGGAAAGTTTCGCCCCTTTAAGGGGCTCTTCCGATCTCCTAAAAAGTTTGAGAACCCCTGATCTACACTACATTGTTATCTATCAAAACGCTAGTAACCTAGAGTAATACTTGAGGAAGAATTAAATGGTTTTATTTGCAGGGCGCTCTACACTTACCAGGACAAACACAATTACAGCGAATGCCTTGCTCAATGAAATCAGCCGCTATAGATTTGGTGAGCCCGATCACTGCAGCCTTGGAGGTAGTATAGACACACCGGTTCACAAAACCTGTGTCGAGGAAACACATGTCACTCACACATAGACACATGCACAGAGCTAAGAGGATTACAATGAACATGGACATACTTCAACGACTTTACGTCCCTTTAATTGGGCATAATATTTGTTCTACAACCATCTACAGTGTGGACGTTTATTTACCTTTTATGCTTGATGCAATAGATGCCATGTTAATAATGTTTCCTGACTTCTTTGCCAACATCTAAAATGACAAAATAAATTAGGAAGGTGGCATATAAAGAGAGTATAATTGGCGAAATCAAGAGTAAAATTATGCAACAGTCTTAGGTCTTAATTTTTATGTAACAAATAAATGAGAATGTGCTCATGATCCAAGCTAATATTCCCCTTTGAGACAGTTTGGTTAGTTTGCAGCTAAAGCTGGATTAGTGATTGGGCACAGGCTCAGAGTAATACAGCTAATCCCAGCAGACAAAGGATGAGAACAAAAGAAAAGCATATGTCACCCAATTTACAGCAGCACCTATTTCATTCTCTCAGGAACAGCATGAACAGCGTAAAGCATTTGGCAAAGTGGGCAAAGGTCACCTTAGGCAGGAAAGCTTTGCTCATGAGGTACATGCTCCGAACGTTCACGTTCATCGTGAAGTCCCAGTCGGCCTCTTCGCAGTCCAGGATGGAGCCGTGGTGCACAAACCTGTAGACAGTAGATGACACGTAAAATCACGGTATTACAAAGGGTAGTATTACATATAACCATCTATACATATGGCTTTAGCTAAGAGGTAATGAATGAATGAATGAATGAGGTAAACAACTGACAATCTAAACAGTAGAGCGGAAGAGATCCCAATGAGAAATAAATTATTAAACAGAAAATAAATGCTGGTAGAAATGCTGCGTACACCCCCTCAACATTTTACTGAGCCTTAAAAGGTGTCAATTTAGAGACCTTTGTTAAGGAGATTGACCAAAGGTCAAGTAGAGGTTAAACCTTAAGGTATAGGGATTTTGGAAATGTAGTTAAGCAGGAGATGGATAAACGTGCTTAATGTGGAGACAGCCAAACAAGTAGAACTGCTATGCATCCCGTATATATGTCAAAGCATGAGGCTGGTAATATTCTATAAAATTGTTATTGTCAAAAAATCCCATGAAAAGACAAAATCAAAAATGTTTCCATCTCTCAATACTTTCAGACTTCTCCTACTGAAACCGTGCAGAATATAAATGTGTCATTTCTAAAAATGGTTAGGTAATTATCTAAAACATATAGTTTTTAGCAGATATTACTCAAACAGGAGTAAGTAGGGGATATATTGTGGACTATTTTCAGCTGTGGATGTGGTGCGCTTATGAATATTTATGGCACCAAGATGGTGCATGCGGGACCAACTCAAGATAAACCACAAACCCCCTTTTAATGGGTAATGAAGGAACATGGCACCCAGGGCAACAGTTTGGCTCATTGATTCATGAGATTTTCTAACAATAAAAAATAGAATATCATCAGACTTAAAGCTATAAGTAGAGTTGATCAGTATTACTACTCTGGTAATTCAGGTCAACATACAGGACAGAGGGAAAACATACCCAGCAACGTTGAGCAGCACATCTACACGCTCATGTTCCTTGGCTAAGGCTTCCACTTGGTCCTTCTTAGTTACATCCACGACCTTGGTCTTGATCCCTGTTGGTGAAGAGAAAAAGAGAGCTTTAGTACTGGAGAAAAAGTCAAAATTTAATGACACTTGCACTGATTTAGAAAACAATAAAATCCAGATTGTCTTTATCACGTCTTTAGTATTTAACATTTAATTGCAGGAGATACTAGTTTGATGGTGGTATATTAGTTACATTTTTTCACTGTTTACCAGGGGTGTCTCTCTGCAGCCCCAAAAATCTTTGATTTAACATTATGGATTGCATTAAAACTAAGGAAATGTTTTAAATTCATCTTGTTAAAAGCTACCAAGTTGCAGAGGTTAGTGCATGATCAAGTTGTGAAAGAATTTGACAAAAGGGGAAAAACATGCCTCAGCCATCCTGGCTGCATCACACTGGTTAGTCAGCAGATGGCAGCCTCAGACCAACAGAAGTTGATCTTACCTGGAACGCCGTCCAGCTCTTTCAGCTTCTCTCCATTGATGTCTGTTGCTGTGACTTGAGCTCCCTCCTTTGCAAATGCCTGCACAGTTGAAAAACTTGAGTCAGTGCCAAGCGGTTACACAATGTCTGCACATGTCATGGTATAAAACTTGCAGCCCAGTATTCCCTTGTAGAAAAAGTTAAAATATTTTGGTTTGATCCTGTGATTCAAACATGTTTGTATGCTGTATGTTTTAATTCTAAAATGGCTATGGCTGTTTTGTTAAATAAACTTTGGATTATGAAAAAAATAATAATACTGGGAACAGTGAGAGGTTGTGAAGTTTTTTTTTACTTCTTATCAAATCTGAATTTCCACCTGAATGCACACACAGTCACTTCCTCTGACTTCAGGCAATAATTCAGGTCACAGTGCTGACACCAAGATCTCATTACCACATATCTATAGACACAGAACGATAGAATTTATAACCTTAAAGATCTTATTGATATCATTTTTATGTCGACGAATCATTTTTATAAAATATTATATCCACAGTGCTATTAGAAAGGTGGCGAATAAAGTATAGCTTTTATTAGCCTTTATAGCCCTATAGCTACATGTTGAAAAATGACTTCATTACTCTACCACGAAAGACAAATCACTTGACTGTCTGTCTGAGCCTCACTCCACTCAACCATAAAATATGCAGATTGTGAAACGAACTGGCAACCACTTGTTGTGAGGTGAATGCAATGGAACGGAGGAGGGAGAGTGTGACATCTAGTGGCTGAATGTTATCAATAGCACCTTTAACCCTTCAACCCTAAATCCATTCCACCTCCGGTCAGCAGATAGCTGATGAAGTGACTGCACCATTAACCACAGAGCAAACCACATCAGTGGTCTGAATGGAAAAAGCTCATTAGACCCCTCACACCATGTGCAACTCTGAATAGCCTACTATGTGATTTGAGCGTAATGATCTGAGAGGTTAATAGACCTCTCTGTATTTGAATTCCTCCACACTACACGAAACACAATTCCCTGTAATACAAGGCACGGTTTTAAAGACATCACTTGAAGGGAATGGATGTGATGATGACCTAAACTTGACGATGATGTGTGAGTGTGTGAGAGAATTTCAAGTGTTTTGCTATTTGGCAAGAATATTGTGAGATGTGGATCACCCTGAATCTGTGTTTGCATCATCTCAAGAGGCACTATTACAGCACATGCTTGTGGAGTGATAGCATATTGTAAACATACACAACAGTCTATAATCTTCATGCAAGGTGAAAAAGGAAAACAGAAATTGTTTATAACAACAGCTTGTACGTATATTTTTTAGTAGAATTCAGCTATTTCTTTAGTATAAAAGAAAGAGTGTAATAAACTAAATATATGCACACAGTGTGTGTTTCTGTACAGTAATGTTTTGGATCACCATTGTTGTTGTAGTGCTACACTTTTACCCTTTCAAATGGTTGTTACAGATGATTTAACATACGAAGGGATGTCAGCAACAATCATATCTTCCATTTGCATTTCAGAAAAACTGGTTGAAATATGCAATGAAGTCAAAATATGCACTGCTTTGACACCACAAGCTATTCAATAAACAATTTTCCTCTGTGATTAGGAAGGAAATGTATCAGTGAGAAGTTCTTATTAGAGCTCATTACTATTGCGGCAGCACGTCCAATCCCCTGGGCGGCAGCTGACAACACAATCACTTTCCCGTCGAGGCGGCCCATAGTGCACCTTTCACTGCTGCTGTGATCAAAACAAACAAACAATAAATAGGATATTGCATATCATCAACAGGTTCATTTAGATGATAAAGGCTCTCTTTCTTATAATACAAATCTCCTGCTGAGCATTCATTAGTTGTATACAAATGTGATTATAAAAGATTATTTCAGCTGTGAGATTGAGGGAAATGTTCACAAAACATTTATTAATCCAAATACAGCACATTTTAGGCAAAACATATCTAGTTTACTGTTTTTATGTCTATCTAGTCTGCTTTATTTGACGACTTACAGCTTCAGAGAAAAATCATACCACCCGTGTATTGCTACGCATTATGAAAGCTATAGCAGAGATTACATGATGTAGCATTAGATCTTATTAATGCGAATTCATTGAGCAGCAGTCCATAATTAAAGTGTAATACACTGTAACACATAGTTATAAAGCCCTAGGCCATAAATATGCATGTCAGTTTTATTACAATATCAAGATATGTAGCTGACAGTCACAGGCCGTATATATAATATATATAATATATATAATGTATATAATATAATAATATAATAATAATAAACTTTATTTATATATTATTTTTCTAAACAATGTTAAAAAGTGCTTTTCATAAAAAAAAAAAAAAAGAAAAAAAAAATCAACAAAACAGAAAAACAACAAAAAACAATAAATCAGCAAAGAATAAATCACAAACAACAGAGGGATCATAAAAACAAGAAACATCTGGGGATAAAATACATTTCAGAAAGCAGAATAAAATGGCCAGAGAGGGATAATGTAGTAGCAAGTCTGATTTCAATAGGTGTTACATAGTCGGGGGGCTCTAACCGCAAAGGCCCGATCACCTTTGGTCACAAGCCGAGATCTGGGAACAACCAGCAGAGCGGCATCCGCTGATCTAAGGGAACGCTCAGGCACTTAGGGGGTCAATAGATCCCTGATTTAATTTGGGGCAAAGCCGTTTAGTGCTTTAAAAGTGATCATTCAAATTTTTAAATCAATTCTGAACATAAGTACAGGAGTGATGTGTTCGTATAAGTTAGTGCCTGTTAAAATTCGGGCGGCTGCGTTCTGCACCAGTTGGAGTCGGTGAATGGAGCTCTGGCTGACACCAACATAAAGTGCATTGCAGTAGTCTAGGCGGGAAAAAATAAAAGCATGTATAACCTTATGTAAATCGGAAGGAGATAAAAAAAAGATCTGACTTTAGAGATCTTTTTGAGCTGGAAGAAGCATGACTGAACAACTGCCTTTACTTGAGCATCGAGACAGAGATCTGCATCAAATATAAGGCCAAGATTTCTAGCAGTCTGTTTCATGTTTATACTGAGGGAACCAAGCTTGACGTGAAGCAGGCTGGTAGAGATTGTTGGACTAACGGCTATAAGTTCACTTTTATCATTGTTACATTTTTTTAAATTTTTGCGACATCCAGCATTTGATGTCATTGAGGCTGTCTGGCTATCTAAGCTAGAGGAGTTACTGGGGTGGAGAGGGACATATAGCTGAGTGTCATCTGCATAACTATGGTGGGAGACACCGTGGCTCTGAATGATCTGGCTGAGGGGAAGCATAGAAAATTGAGAACAGCAGTAGGCCAAGAATGGACCCTTGAGGAACCCCACAATTAAGATGCGTAACAGAGGAACTGTCATTTTCTAAAACAACAGAGAAAGTTCTATTAGCGAGGTAAGAGTGTAGTAGCTGAAGAGCTGTTCCCTTTAGACCAACCCAGGTTTCTAGACGGTGCAGGAGAATAGAGTGATCAATGGTGTCAAAAGCGGCACTTAAATCTAAAAGCACCACCACTGAGCAGTCACTTCTGTCAGCTGTTAAAGGGACTGTTTGTAACTTTCTAAGCGTATAAATGTACCGGGTCGGGACACATGCGCGCTCGCATATGCGCGCTCGCGTGTGGCCGCTGCCTCTCCTCCTCTGCCTGTGTGCCTTCACTCAGACAGCGCTAAGACTGTCACTTGTGCACGTTTGTGCAGAAATAACTGCTGCAGCTCCTCCAGACCAACAGAGGTTTTCCGTGTCTTGTGAAGTGACGGGGCTCTGCAGCGAGAAACGTTATTGTCTCGTTACCGACCGGGTGCCGGTGTCTTCCTGCTCTCTCCGGCTGCGGGAGGAGACAGCAAGTTACTCGCTGCAGAGCCCCGCTGCCTGAGCCTGCCTCAGCCTCTACCTCTCCGGAGGGAGACACCGGAGGCTGAGGCAGGAAAAGCCAACACAATATCAGCATTGATTCATGGAGAGACCTTCTTCTGGTCAGCTAACATTATTGCCAAGCAGCTGAAATATAGAGTGATATTGTGGTTTTAGTTGACGTGTGTCGCCTCACTATTTTGAGCGATGCTCGTTCAGGTATATATTTAGAGCGAGCAAGCGCGAGCCCGACGCTGACTTTCATTGACTTCACGGCCACAGGTGTCGCTGTTAACAAGCATTTCTGAAAGTTACAAATAGTCCCTTTAAAAGTAAATCCTTAAAAACCTTAACAAGGGCTGTCTCTGTGCTATTGCGGGCTCTAAAGCCTGACTGAAAACTGTTAAAAGTGTTATTGTTATTCATAAAAGAGATTAATTGGGTTGAAATTACTTTCTCCAGCACCTTAGATAAAAACGATAATTTAGAAATTGGTCGGTAATTATTAAGCAAGATCCAAGATCCAGATTAGGTTTTTTCAGCAGTGGTTGGATAATAGCTTGTTTAAAATCATTTGGAAAGATGCCGGAAGTCAAAGAACTGTTGATAATTGATCAAATAAAAGGAACAACAGTGGGAAACATCTCTTTTAAAAACTTAGTTGGGATACTGTCTAAAACACAAGTAGAGGATTTCATTTGAGAAATTAAAACACCAAGCGCTGAGATGTTAGTAGTTTGAAACTGGGTGAGGGAGACAGGATTATTGTTGATGATGGGTAGATTTCGTGGATTTGGTGAAATTTGAGACCGAATGTTCGCTATCTTCCCAACAAAATGTGCAGCAAATTTCTCTGTCCAATCATTACACGGTTCAAGGTCTGTACTGGTTGGTTCATAGGAACAGAGCAAATGACATTAAAAAGTACTTTAGGGTTGTGATTGCTTTTGGAAATTATATCTGAGAAATGAGCTGATTTTGCGTCATTTATTGCTTTCTGGTATGTTATCATATGGTCCTTAAGAGTATTGTGAATAGCATTGGACTTGGTTAACTTCCAATGCGTTTAAGTCTTCTGCACTGTTGTTTCAGGGATCGAGTTTGATCATTGACCCATGGGAGTGAGTTTGGTTTTGACTTTCTGGTTTTCATAGGGGCACTACGGTCAAGAATGGAAAGACAGTGACTGTTAAAAGAGGTTAAAAGTTCATCCGGATTTTGTGGAGCAGTTGTAGTGGAGATAAAATAATTACTGAATTTGGCTATTATGACTATTAAAAAGTGCAGAAGAGACTGTTAAAAATGAGTATAGTGCAGGGTAACTCCAGTAGCTTAGTCTAAAGTGCACTGTGTGCATTTGTATATAGGTTGCAAAGTACAAGCTGAGAAAAACTGAGGTTGTAAACTCACCCTCTGCTCAGGTCCGACACACTGAACGTCAAAGAGCAGAAGCAGCAGCACACGTGACCTTCTGCTTGTATCGCTATTGGTTAAAAACCCGGAAGTGATAGTTGTTTGCGTTTGAGAAGATGAACTTGAGGTCAAGAGAGTGCTCTGTCTTCTTTGCCTCCTTGGCGACACGTTTAGTTATATATTTATTTCCTGCAAGATACTGCATTTATTTAACCGTGTATAACAGTTTTAAGATACCTCTTCAAATTAATTAAAACCTGTTTTTAGAGGCTCCTGCATAGACAACTATTGCAGCAACTATTAATTATAAACATGCAGGAGTTGACTCTTCTTCTTGAGGGAGTGAACTGTCTTGATATTGAAGCTTTGGAAAGACTTGGAAATTGACCTTTGATATCTGCACAAAGTTCTTCATGGGCCCAATTTTATTGTCACTAAGGGTTAATAATTGGTTTCCTTCAGTTGTGATTTGAGAATGTCAGCTTTTTTAATAATAATAGTTTAATAGTTGTTCTGGGAATTTCGATCATCAAACAATAAATTACTTGATACATAAATAAATATATCATTAAATATAGCAAAAATCATATCAAAAATAAATGTAGCCATGAATTATTTGATAAAATGTGACATAAATTGATATTTCTGTTTTAATTTGCTTTTTTATTGATTTATCTTTGTATTAATTCCCTTATTTATTTACTCTTCTGTTTGATTTTCAATTTATGTATTTATTTTTTTATGATTTTTTTAGTTTAATTTATTTTAAAATTTATTTATCTATTTTTGCATTCATTTGTTTTTTATTTTATATTCATTTTTAATTGTATTTGTCAAATTATGTATTTATGCACTTATACTTATATGTCACACATATTTATTTTGTTCTGCACAATTTTTCCTTTGCATTTCACCCCTTATTTATTTCCACAAACATATTTAGTGCTGTATTCTTTTCTTTACACATTTCTTTTTTACATTTCTTTATGCTCTGACTCCATGATGACACGTTGAGTGCCAGCCCCCTAATTTGCATAATGAGGCAGAAATGCATAAAGACATGTAAAGAAAATAATACAGAAATAAATAAGTTTGGGGAAATAAATAAGGGGTGAAATGCAAAGGGGAAATAAATAAATGCATTAATACATAAATAAATACTTACATTTAAAAATAAATACAAAATAAATAAAAGTAAAAAATAATTAAATAAATTTAAAATAAAAAAAAAATGAAAACAAAAGAGTATATAAATCAGGGAATTAATATATTAAGATAAATAAATAAAGAAGCAAATTAAAAATATAAATCAATCAACCAACTATAAAAATATCAATTTATGTCACATTTTATCAATTCATTAATTGCTATATTTATTTCTAATATTATTTTTGGCACATTTAATGACAAATTTAATTTTTGATCGAGTCATTTATTTATTAATTTTTTATTTCGGCATGTTCCGTCCTCCATAGGTGTACATGGTCTCAGCAGATGCAGAGTTTGATCAGAAACTTAGAAGCTTCCATGACAACTTTTCCAAGTCCTTAAAGTGCTCTGAAGAAAAATGTAAACTTGACACCTGGGAAAACTCCATCTGCTGACGAAGATCATGAGATATAATCGAAAGCTCCAGAACCGCAACTCAATGGACCTTGAAATGAGACAGTTTTGCCATTTCAAAGATCAAGTACAAACTTTGAAACTCAATGTCTTTCTCTATTTTCCATTCTAAGCTCAAGTGAGCCACATAATTTATAAATCTAACTGAAATATTTATTACCTTTTGTCATTTACTACATCTTCTGCTGTTTTTAAATCTCAATGCCAATTATTTTCCACCGCTGTCCTTCAAGTATGACCTGTTCAAGTTTGCTTTTCGAAAACACTACCCTGCCAGTATTACATGTAAGTTTCATGGCTCTCTGGTTCATTACTTTCTGCAATATTTGATTTCTTAATATAAGAATCACATGAATTTGTATAAATGTGTTTCTTTTTAAAGTACATCTTTTCATTTTCAGTGTTATTTTCACCCTGCATGGTAATAGTTAGTTACTGTATGTTTATTGACTTCCATCACATTTGAATTTTTAATAATCAGATAAGGACTAAATCTTTTTTTACACAATCAAAAATCTCTCATCATGAATAAAATCACTTAACATGGTGTCAGTTTCTGGTTACTGTGATGACAACGCTTGAAATACGTGACATGTTGAAAGACGGCATGGGTCTGTCGAATGATAAAATATGCATGAACAATTCTCCACTTGCCAAGGGCTTGACCGGCCTAACAGCTGTTCTTGAATGAGGCCGAGAGAGAGAGACGACGCCATCATTTTCTTCATCCCCACAGTTAAGTGGACTGGGAGCCAGTCCATTACACACCCAACTGATACACTTAAATCAGCAGACAATAACATGCAAAGACAGAGTAAGTGTCAGTTACATCGTGGTCGTCTCTGCAACTGGCCGCTTGTTAAAGTTTCTATTACTTAATCAACCGTTTAAACAATGCAATACACAATATACCTGTATGTGTTTCATCTGTATATCATGGGTTTATAAGGCAGGTGTGATTTTATCATTCACTCTTTTTTCTTATTAGATTCAAAAAGTCTGCACCCAAGAGACAATGTAATGAACCTCCCTTTAAAAGTCTCTATTAATATGTTAAAATCAGAGGAATTCTTTTAGAAACTGATAAATAAAGCCATATTTTCTATAAAGCGTTTGTGTCTCCTTGCTGATTTGTAGCCCCAGGGAGGGCCAGCCTATTTAGTTTCCCCATTTAAAGCACTTTTCCATCATCAGCGATGCACATTGTTTTGGAGTCTGTGGAGCTATCCAACAAGGTCTCCAAAGCCTACTGAAAATCTCATGCATTTCCTCAAAACAAATTATACAGACTGGCCTCCAATGAAGCTGTTTTCAATATGTATATTGTATCTGTCAAATAAACCATACATGAATAAATAGTTATGAAAACAGCCCACTGAGGAGACTGTGAGGTAGTTTAGGGACCTATACTAACCATCGTCTATGGTGCAGATAACAACTGATCTGTGTGCTATCTGACACTTGATCTGCTGACTTACAATGAAAATGTGGTGTTTGTTTATACTATAGTCTGTATTTATATGATGAATGCAGCTGTTTTTGTCCTTTCTATAATTTTGGGGAAGATATCAGATTTTCACTACGATTATCGTGGCGAAAACAATTCATGATTAAATTAAATTTATCTTTGTTTATCGTGCGTTTTGTCTCTTTTTTTTGCAAATGAGCTATACACTCAAAAAACAAGTGTATTGAGGTGGAAAGAGAGTCTGTGACCAGAATACATAAAATGATTTAAGAGGTGCTGGATTATTCACAAGATATTATCATATGTTTATTATTAACATTATATCAATATTTCATTTTTAAATATCACGATTATCGTCAATACCGGTATATCGTGACACCCCTATTAGTAGCCTACTACTCAGCCTGTGAAAACGAGAGGGATGAGATGCAAATAAATGGGGATAATGGCACACATTTGTGGAGCTTGATCCATACAAAGTCAGGATATCTCGGCCTTTGTTGCGTTGATTCTTTGTGTCTCTAATGGAGTGCCAAACTGAATCACTGCAGCGTCCTTTAACAATCAATGCATTTATACAGAACCTGCATCAGAAGAAGTGAATTGTAGCAAACCTTTAATGACTTATTGATTGAGCTGGAGGAGAAAATTAAAGCGTTTCCCCCCCACAAGGCTTGTCAAGACGTTCATTATAATTTATTAACAATTTACATTATTTGTTTTAAACCAAATGAGTCAATACATGTAAAGCCATTACAAAACATAAACCGTTTAAACTACAGTCTCTGTCTCAAGAGAGACCTTCAGTTTATACATCTAAACGATGGATCGAAGGTTATTTGGTATCCACTTGTTCATGAGAATAGAAAATGAAGACGAAGGTCTGTATAGAGTATACATGATAAGATAGAATAGATAGAATAAATATACATATACTGTATATACAAGCATTATGCATACCTGAAATATATGAGCAGCGGTAACAATATCGCCTGCAGGTGGTTCAAGGGTTAAAATTCCAGTCAGGATTTCTTTCCCTGTGAAAGGCAAGTGTACAATTATTCATAAACTGCAGTGGATAAGAGGATATGATATGTATCCTTAATCAACTTACCTTAGAGTGGATGTCGATAAACTAACAATTGAATAGATCCAGGACCCAAGTCTGATATGGCAAAGACTGAAATGTGGCCCTGAAATATGAATTTTTATATATATTTTTTTACAGTTTCATCACAATGCTCTTTTTTTGAGGGTTTGGCAGCAAGAATATATTATTACTGGCCTGATAGGAGCTTCATTTTCTAACCATTCAATCTCCAATCTCCACCATGGCACAGTGACAGCTTATAAATAAGGAAAGAGTCCAGACTGGCTTCTGCTGTACAGTAAACATACACCATTGTAAACATGCTCAGATTTTTAAATTCATGTTTCTGGAGATACTAAATAATAGCTTTCTTGGATTTGAAGAAGAAGAAGAAGAAGAAGAAGAAGAAGAAGAGGACGAAGAAGAAGAAAAAGAAGACGACAAAGATGAAGAAGAACAACAATAACAAGAAGAAGAAAAAGAAGATGAAGAACAAAAAAAACAAGACGAAAAAGAAGATGATGAAGATGACGAAGAAGAACAAGAAAAAGAAAAAGGAGAAGAAGAAGAAGGAGAAGGAGAAGAGGAACAAGAACAAGAACAACAAAAGAAAAAAAGAAGACCACAAAGAAGAAGAAGAAGAACAAGAACAAGAACAAGAACAAGAAGAACCTTATTAAACCCTCTTGGGGAAATTCAATAGAAAACTTCAGTTACAGTTCCAATCCCCAAAACTAATTAAATATTTATTTTATTAGTTGTCTATAAATGGTTTCAGTTAACAAGCACGGTGCTTAGCAGGGAAATGAATATTCAACTATCATGGTCGGATATAAAAGCTTTATAGATTATGTCTATCAATATTTGAGACTCATTGTTTACAAGCAAATTCAGCCCAAATACATAAACATGGATGAAACAGATTTTATGAGCAAACCTCCAGCGATTCAGACATTGTTTTGACTGAATGGAAAAAGAATGAATAAATATTTCAGTTTTTTTTGTTGCAAAATACGCTTCATGTGAAAAGAAGAGACTTCACATAATATCTAGCTCTCATGCTGCCTCTTATGCTGCGTCCTTGTGATTAGTTTTCCTGTGAGAACACATCTTGATCCAGTCACGCCAGTGAAGGACGTCATTGTCTGTCAGTATAAGACAGAAAAGGCTTATTAAGACTAAGATAAGAAACCTTTTATAAGTGCATTTAATAATTGTCTTTAGCAGTGTACCTTTCTGATGTTATAAATTAGGAAATAGGCCTTTTCCCCCCTTATATCTAATTGTAAGAAGGCTGTTTTTTAATCCTCAAAATAGAGTTGTCCTAAAGAATAATAGGAAGAACAATTTAGCACAGTCTCTTATCTTTAATAGCGCAGTATATACTGTATGATCACCACACCACTACATTATTTAATCATAAATTCGATTTTATCACTCATGAGGAGGCTATTACCGGCACTGACATAAAGTACATAAATAGCTTCCAGCAGGGTTTTAATAAGAACACAGACAATTTTCCTCGTAATGAATTACAATAACATTTGAACTGACACATTGATTACAAAGTCCCACTGAGGCCAACTTTGCTTCTTTCTTTAGCCAAGTGTAATTAGTCTTTTGGCAATATGACATTCAGCAAAGGCTAATTTGAAATGTCTTTTCATTTACCTTCTTGAAAAAAGAACTGTAGATATTAACATCATCAGTATTCCAACAGGAAAACAAAGTCAGATATTACATAATATTACACGAGGCTTTCATAGTCTTTCGTCAGAGAAATACAGACAGAAACAAGCTCAGGGCTGAGGCTTGGCCCCCGATTCGACTGTTATCAGGCCATTAAATAGGCATTATCAGTCGCTATAAGCACCATAGTTGGGGCCTACTACGCCTACTACGCCTACTACGTCCTGCAAGTGAAAGCTAAACTTAAAAGCAACACGTTATAAAACTGAATGAAATGTTATGGTTTGAACACAACCAAAAACGCTTCTGGTTTGGGAAACAAAACTACAACTTCTTTAGGTTTAGGCAACAAAACGACAACTTCTTTGTATAGGCAATAAACTACAACTTCTTTAGGTTTAGACAACAAAACTACAACTTCTTTAGGTTTAGGTAACAAAACTACAACTTCTTTAGGTTAAGGCAACAAAACTACAACTATTTTGGGTTTAGGCAACAAAAATACAACTTCTTTGGGTTTAGGCAACAAAACTACGACTTCTTTAGGTTTATGAAACAAAACTACAACTTCTTTGGGTTTAGGCAACAAAACTACAACTTCTTTTGGTTTAGGAAACAAAACTACAACTTCTTTAGGTTTAGGCAATAAACTACAACTTCTTTGGGTTTAGGCAACAAAACTACAACTTCTTTAGGTTTAGGCAAAAAAACACTCGGTAAAGATTAGGGAAAAATGTCGTGTTTTGGCTTAAAACAACTAAGTTTCAAAAGTGAAAGTGAAACTTAACGCTTGTGAACATAAAGACAACTCAAATGTTGTTGGTTTCACACAGGTTGCGAACCCCGGCCTCCTGAGTTTTAGCACCTGACTTCCTGCTTCTGCTCCTTTCATAAATACTACGGTCGCTAGAGGTCTGTTGTGCTCTTTTATACCTTCTTTCGGTAATCTAGCATGTGAATAGATGATAAAACCTACTATTGGGTGTAGCAGGGCCCTACTGACCCACATCTATAGGGCTTATAAGCACCATCAAACACAGGGCTTTCATCCTTTCATGAGCTGGAATGAGAACATGTTGCAACAACACAGGTGACCTACAGTCAATACTGTGCCTGAAGGCATCCTGTAAAGGACTGAAGCTGCTGAACATGCTGCTCACGTTACGCCTCCCGTGTAGCGCTCCCGTGTAGCGCTCCCGTGTAGACAGGGTTAAACTTACTAACTTACAAGTAGCACAATTAGATAGACTAGGTTAACCCTTAAGTATAGTGCTTGGTCACAACTCAATGCTGGAAATATATGTTCCATGTCAAAAGGCGGTAAATATTTGGTAATTAGGTTTCAACAATTGTCATTACTGGATCGGACTTAGAAACATGAATGCTGTTGCAATAATCAGAACTTTAACCATAAATTATAGGCTATTGTGCGTACTGAAATACACATCCACATTATTATATTGAGCTTTTATTATTTCTATTTTGGTCTATTTCACTTATATCGACTTGATATTTTCCATTTCAGAGGGGTTCAACTGTTGAAAGGTTTCAGAGAGGACTAAGAGAGGTTATGTAAGAGGCAACATGGGTGAGGGCTCAGTGTCTCGTCAGGGGACGCAGCAGCAGCCTCGGACAGAGAAGTGACGTTGATTGCCTGGAAAATCCCATCAACAATTTCCAATCTGCCAGAGTTGGATTCTATCATTGTAGGAATATGACAACACTGAGTAGAGATTGATTGTTTCTATTTCTCGTGTTACAGTCAAGCTGCCTCTCACCCATAGCTACTGTTTACACTGGGCTTATTTCAAGCAGCGCCTGGCCATTTGGAACGGGAGAAATGTGGACTTTAGATTCCAGCTTTGAAGATGTAATTTGGCCAAAGCAGAAATATATCACCAGCTTTAATGAATAATCCTGTCTGTCATTCTTGGGCCTTAATTTCTTTGCTATTTTCCTCACACTGCCATCTGACAAGCTACCTTCAAACCAAATACTCATATCTGCTCCAGTGGTGACAACTGAGAGAGGAGAATTAGAGGAAGTGGCAGGCCAGAGGACAGTGAAGCAGGCTTGTGACTATAGAGAGGCGAAGTCCCTCCCCTTCCGATGGACCACATGGGACATTTTGGAAACAAGACTCGATCAAAACCGAGTATATGGCTGGACTGTGTTTGGTCAGCCTGTGAATTTGTGGCTAAATTGTTATACAAATAGTCAGTGGTCATATCTATAATGTTAAATCCAGTGCTACATGTCCACGGTGATGTACATTATCATGGAATGCACCGGATTGGTCCCTGGTTGTCTGCTTGCTGTTTCAAACAGGAAACAACATGGTGGCCTGCTTGTAAACTTTCTGTTATTCCGACTAAACAATCCACCAAAATCTACCTCTGAAAACATTTTAAGCGAGAAATAGGCTATGTCACTGCTGAATCTGATTTAATTTTAGACCTAGAACGCCTAGTTTGACACCTTGGTCCAAATTTCATGAGCCGGAAGCGTCGTGCTAGATGGACTCATTTTCAAAAACAGACCCTCTCCAACTCGCCACAACACTCCCACCATGCACTGGACGACTGCTTCTCCTGCTTTCCATCAGTAGAAAGCCTTGAGACACCCTCTGTCACCGGATCTGGTGGAAATGTGCCAATAGAGGAGCAGTCGCATCGGTGAGTGGAACCGCGGACACGCCCCCCAAAAGCGTACTGTTCCCGCCTTGTCATTTTGAAAGAGCAACGGTCAATGAGGAAACTCCAAAACTCGGCCGATCAATCGTGTAACTTCATCACTCAGACACTCACTCAGTGACAGACTTTTGCATTTGTAGGGCTGGCTCTCTGCGGTCCAGCCAAAAATATGTACGGTAGTCAACGGTGTTATAACCATGAATCACACATATAATGTTTATCAATTTAAAAGATAATTTTGGAAGTCAAGAAAGCCTCAGTTTGTCGTAGTATCATTTAGTTTTATGTGAAGCTGTGTTCAACGCACAAATGAAACATCATCTTATCTGATGTGTTAATGAGCGAGACCCGTTGCTGGTGTGAGTACATCCCAGTATGAAACACACAGGCATCGTAGTTTCAGCGAGAGAGACGTCACTTATGCAACTATTGGGTGTGTAGTCTTTCTAATTACGTATTTTCACAGTCTGATACTTCAACAGTTTTACAACGGACTGCATCTTTCTATTCATGGCACAATTCAAACAGGATCAAAAAATTATTTGTCTCTCTCCGCTGACTACTGTACATATTTTTTTCCAAAATAAGGTCCCATGGTGGTCCACCGGAAGGGGCGGGACTTTGCCTCTCTATATGAATCCTGTGAGTGGTTAGTTGGAATAAACTAATGAATAACACCTCTCTACTATTTACTACACCCAAAGTGCTTTAAGTGTAAAGAAGTTAAAGGAATAGTTTGACATTTTATGAAATACGCTTTTTCACTTTCAGAGTGGAAGGTACAGGTCTGTCTCTGTCCAAAGTAAAAAAAAATCTACTTACCAGCTCCTCTAAAGATCCCTAATTAACATGTTATATCTCTTTTATTTAATCTGCACACAAATAAAAATGTTAAGATGTAATTTTTTACCGGGAATTTCGTGGTGTAAATACTTTTTTTGGCAAACAACAGCCCGTTCCAGTGACTTCCCAGTGGGGCTGTCACTTTTTCAAAAGAATCAAGTTTGAATTAATTTAAACTAAAACATAATTTATTCAGATAATTTTAAACGCAACCCAAATAGCCTATCCTAAAATCAAACCAAATTTACCTCCCCATTCATATCTGTGTTAGTTTCACACAAGGTGAATTGGAGGCTGCTTAGCTTTAGCTTTATTGAGTGCAGCGACATTTACTGTTTGACTTGTGGAAAGCTGTTATAGCCTGCTAACCATGCTAGCTCCTGCAGTACATGTTAACAACCATGCCCCCACCTTTTTCTTCTCCTGCCACCTACTTTCTCCTCAGTGTTTGGGTAAATTTTACCTTGCAAAGTTTTGGTTTGACTGTGTTCTCTGACTGCAGCCATACTTGAGTTACAAACATTACAAGGCGGCAGCTGTGTTGTAGTCAGCACACAGATGGACAGCTTATTTTAGGAATACTGGAATACGAGGCATGCCATGTGGTGCTTGTTTTCAATTAGAATAAATAATTATAGATCCAATATTTTTTTCCAACAGTAGTTCTAATTTCGAGTGAGTGACAGCTCTCCTTACCAGACTCTTGGCACCATGAGGATGCCAATGAGACACAGACGTGTTGGGTAGAAAGATAAACTGTTGGCAAGAAAGCAAATAAGCGTATTTCCCCAAATATTCAACTATTCCTTTTAACCTCCAATTGGCACACTGGTAGTGGGAATACTGAGGTTATCTGGTAGCTTTGAGGTGTGAATATATGTATCTGGCAAAGAACAGTATGTGTAAGTGGAAAAAATAAACTCTCATCTTGATGGCACTTCAAACAGCGAGAGTTACTAACAGTGGTGGGTAGCAATGCATTACATTTACTCTGTTACATGTGCTTGAGTAATTTTTGTACTTCTTAGAGTAGTTGTTTTGCATAATACTTTTTATTCTTACTCAAGTAAATTTGCAATAAATATATATGTAGCCTACTTCTGCTCCGTTACATTGGGCTTCTCTCTACTTTCACGGATACATTTAGCTATAAATAATGTTTATATTCAGCTGAGCTCACACCATGGACTGAATAAGTGGACGTAGTCAGCGTGACGTCACCTGTCACATGGTTTATAGATTGCTGTTTTCAAGCCTCGAGTTCAACATTTTGGCCATCGCCATCTTGGTTATTTGCAACCAGAAGTGACACGAGAGGGTGGAGCTAAGTACAAGCAAACACTGAATAAGACATTTTTAGGTGACCAAAAAAGTAATAATTAACTTTCATGAAAACACACTGTGAAAGGGTTAAAGTTCTAAGACAAAAACACGGACAACTCCCAGACCGGACAACGTTGTGGTAGCGACCTGTCAATCACAGGGTAGCCACGCCCTAAAGCATAACCTGCTTTATCATCTATTTGACTCTAAATGGGACCATGAGTTACTAAATGAACATCATGCTGTATTGAAGAAGACTTGAAACTAGCGATTGTGACCATAAACTCATGTTTACAAGGTTTACTGAGGTAATAAATCAAGTGAGAAGTAGGCTCATTTTCTCATAGACTTCTATACAATCAGACTTCTTTTTGCAACCAGAGGAGTCGCCCCCTGCTGGCAATTAGAAAGAATGCAAGTTTAAGGCGCTTCAGCTTTGGCTTCACTTTTCAGACCCGGAGGTTGCCCACTGGTTCACACGCACGACAGCGAGACACACACACACACACACACACACTGCAGACTGCGTCCAAGCCTCTCCTTTGAGGATTCAGTAAGTGACACAAAGTTTATTTTCTTGTTATTTTGTTTTAAGAGATTGAACAGCGCTTAACAGCACGTATTTTGTCATTTTGTCTGGTTCTGGACATGGCGCTTTAAGTACAATTAGTGTGCACCCTCACATTTGTTATTTGCTGTTGAGGACCTCATTTTACTTGAGTACCGTTTTAGTTTTGTTACTAACCACCTTACAATAGAATATTATGTTCTTTTAAAGTTAAAGTTACGTTTCCTCTGTGAACCATTTGGCCGTCTTGATCTCTATCCAGAACATTTCCTGGAGGACTTTGAGGAAGAGACCAAAATAGTCGAGGCAGCTCCAGACGGCCGTGGCAGATTAGAGGGTTTGACACTTGATGAGTTGTGTGTCCTTTAACAATAACATTTGTGTTTGAATCACTCTAGATTCTTGAAGAACGTGTGCTCCCTCACAAAAAAAAATGCAAGAAATGGAAAACCTCTTTTTCCCCTCAGTTCATCTTCCACACAGAGCAGAAAAACTAACTTTCACATAACTTCTCTTCTGTCTCTGAGGACCTCTGGGGAAAAAAAAATCAATGTGCTCTACTCAGCGGTCTATTCATCACACTGATTGTAATCACGTAGAATACATGCAGTGATTTATGTTGTTGTCATGCTCTACGTAGCCCCAAATGTGAGAAATCAGAAAGGATCCTGTGCTTTATGTGTCATATTTTATCAGGTAATCTACCTTGCAGTGTAATAAAAAAGGGAATATGAAGCTGTATCTTGTATTTACCTTGTATAAAATTATGTAGTTTCAGAAGTGCATAAACCAACGCATCCTCATACAATGGTTAGTATGATATTTTACGAAAAGTTATTCCTCATTTTTTGTGCGTTTTCCTATGAAATATCCAGCAACATGTGATGCATGTGTCAATTTTCGCTCGAGTCTTTTCAAAATAAACTCCTGTCTTCACAGGAAACAACTTGGTTAGGTTTAGCCAACAAAACTACTTAATTAGGTTCAGGAAAAGGTCGTGGTCTGGGTTGAAATAACTCTGGAAGTGGCGTAACTTCAGTACGGAAGTTACGTGACAAATAAATTAACGCTTACTCCTGGTTTCCCACGGAACACAAACACCAGTCTCCTGGGCAAAAGTCTGGTGTTTTTGACCCACCCATCCATTCATCCTGACCTCCTCCCTACGTGGCGTTTGTCGCTCTTCCTGGTTCACAATTACGTGGATTAGCCTACATACAAATTGATTTTGTGGGATATATACGAATTAGAGTGCATTACTTTTCGTAGGTATAGCTATGAACGGTGTACGAGAACAGCCTGATTCTGATGAACCTACAAGGGACGTTGGAAGGGGAGCCAAACACAGACTTCACCATGGCACCCAAACACCAACTGATAATCCGCCAAAGAACCGAGAGCAAAAGACAGAAAAAAAAAGACTCATTCAATTTTCCAAAAGGGAGAGAATAAATAAAGATGAAGTCTTGAAAACAAATGTGCAGCTTCGAATGCAGTGGATGGATTCAAATCCAATAAAATCACAGGTCTTAGAGTATATTCAAGGCTGTTTAAATGGATGGTGGGGGAATGAGTGACAAACAGAAGATTGAAATTCCTGCAGAAGGCTCTGAGACCTTGGCAGCCATTCATTTTGTATTTACGACTGACACTCCTCCTTGTTGTGTCTGAACAGAAGAGACACTCTTGCACATAATAAGAATCAAATGTTTGTCCTTTTTCTTCTTTTTATCCAAATTGAGGGTCTTAAAGATGGGTGTCGATATTTGTAGTAAAAATCTTTGGAACATAGCTGTACTCTTCTCTTGTGTTTCACTCCATGTGTCTAGATAAGGATGCTAATAATTAGTTAAATCAATGAAGCCAATGTAGTTATCAAATATTTCTGTTTTTGGCAACTTTTAAGAAACAGCAGTTTCCCATAAGCCCTAGACCAGAGGTGGAAAGTAACTAAGTAAATTTACTCAAGTGCTCTACTTAAGTAGAATTTTGAGGTATTTATACTTTACTTGAGTATTTCAATTTTATGCTACTTCATACTTCTACTCCTCTGCATTTGTCTGTCAGCTAGAGTTACTAGTTACTTTACAGATTAAAGGGAAAGTGTGTAGGATTTGGCGGCATCTAGTGGTGTGGTTGCAGCTTGCAACCAACCGAGTACCCCTCCGCTCACTCCTCCCTTTCCAAGACTGGGGTAACCTGAGCCGCCGAGTGCAAAACCGTGGTAACACCGTTCGCCTTGCTTGGAGCCCATCCATACCATAATAATACTACTTTGGGAGCAACGGAAGTCAGACGGCGGCTGGCGGTACCACGGTTTTACACTCTGTAGCTCACGTTACCACAGTTTCACAAGTGCGTCGGAGCACGTTGCCTGTTGGGCTTGAGATTGCCATGTTAGGATTTGAACATATTTTTTATGCTAAATGCAGTACCTGTGAGGGTTTCTGGACAATATTTGTAATTGTTTTGTATTGTTAATTGATTTCCAATAATAAATATATACATTTACATAAAGCAAGCATATTTGCCCACTCCCATGTTGATAAGAGTAATACATATTTGACAAATCTCCCTTTAAGGTACATTTTGAATAGATAAAATAGATAAACGTGTGATTACTTTGCGATTGATCGTGATTAACTATGGACAATCATGCGATTAATCACGATTAAATATTTGAATTGATTGCCCTAGTTTTTATTGTTTTTGAAAAGGGCCTCACATTGATGTCTTTGTTCTTGGGATTATGGCAGTTTGTTTGATTAAAACAATACATTTTTCTGATAAATATGCATATTATATATTTTATACGTTTTTGGGATCTTCTAGATGTTTAATAACATGCATTTGTCTCTGTTTGACGTGATGCCAGTGGCAGCACCACCACCAGTGTCTGGGCTCCATTGTATGTTGCCACTGCTCAGGGCAGACACCCCTCAATTACAAATCTCACTGCAGTCTGGTCAATTATCTTTTCTCCATTCACTTGTCTCTCCTGATTGAAATGGATGACAGGATGAAAACCCAATGAGTCCTTTGATCCTTCTGTGGTCAAACAAAGTGTGATGGAGGAAGACAGGCTGCCATAATATCCTGAACGTTCACTGCAAGTATATAAAGATTGGTATCCACAAAACTGACCTCTACAGCTAGAGGACACTTTACCTAAAATTAGGTGAACTTGCAAAAAAATTTGACTTATTTCAGTGTTGATTTTATCTGCAAATGCAACTAGGAATAGCCTTGTAAATGCTGTTGGTATCATCTCTTCTGTCTGGCTCTGTTCCCTCCACTTTATAAATGGCTGCTGTTACCACAGTACTAAAAAAAACTTGGATCTGACCTGGAGAACTATAAGAACTATGGACCGATCTCCAATCACCCATTTCTTGCCAAACTCCTACAGAGAGCTGTAGCCAGTCAGCTCCAGGTTCATTTGTCCAACAACAACAACAGACTGTCCTTACCGAGGTTACCAATGACCTGCTTGTAGCTGCTGACTCTGGTAACATACTTATCCTTTTAGGACACTCTATCACCATCCAACCTGACAGACTGCTTAAATGATATTAATGCTCAGATGACCTACAATTACCTTAAACGTAATCAGGATAAATCAGAGGCTATCCTCATTGCCTCCCCATTACCTCTGTTGTTGAGGTCAAAAACCTTAGTGTAAGTTTAAACTCCACCCTCTGTTTTGACACATAAAGAAAAACATCACCAAGACGGCCTTTTTCCACCTCAAGAACATCTCCAGACTACTCCCCTCCCTTTCTCTCTCTGTGACAGACTCTGATTCACGCCTTTATTACATCCCGACTAGAAATGCCCTTCTCCTTGGTGTCCCCAATCGGGGGTTAAAAACACTACAGTATGTCCAGTTCAGCTGCAAGAGTTCTCTGCCACGCAGTGGGCAACCTGCCTCGGCAAGGGCCTTAAACTTTCATTCTTTCTAATAGTCAGCAGGGGGCGACTCCTCTGGTTGCAAAAAGAAGTCTGATTGTATAGAAGTCTATGAGAAAATGACCCTACTTCTCACCTAATTTATTACCTCAGTAAACCAAGATGGCAACGGCCAAAATACCGAACTCGAGGCTTCAAAATGTCAGTCCACAAACCAATGTGACTATACGTCCACTTCTTATACACAGTTTATGGCCACACGCAGGCTTTGGAGTACATCACTACCCTTCAGCAACTGCACTGGCTCACAGTTACATACCACATTTGTTTTAAAGGACATCACCTTGTTTATAAATCTCTCTGCCTCCCTACCAATCCAATCTTCTCCATCCTACACACCTATTTGCATCTGTATTATTGTTATCACTTTCTTTCCACTGTTATCTTTTATTCTGTATTCACTGTCTTATCTGGTTTTGTACAGTGTCCTTGGGTGATAGGAAAGGCGCTTATAAGTATTTATATTTGTATTATTATTATTGTCAAAAACACATAACGTTGTAGTTGCTACCATTCTGCACTACGATGCAGGAAGCAAAATTTCCATATATTACAGGTTCCAGTCAGGTGAGCTTTACCCTCCAGCATTGTAAAGAGGAGCCGACATGAACGGGGAATTCATGCAACAGAGGAACACACACACACACACACACACGCACGCAAACTGACACACACAGGAAGGAAGGGAAATATACTTCAGACTTACAGGTTGGGAACAGGATGGCAGTTGAATGGTTAAACAAATCCCATAGGGCACGAGTTGGTGAGCAGGTCAGGAAACAGGAAACAGGTCAAAATACAGGTGCCGGTTTCAGGGTTAAGGGTTCAGGTGACTGGGGAAAGTACTGACAGGGTAATTGGAGAATGGGAAACAGGTAAGCAGGTGGATGTGAGGTCAGGTGACTGGGTCAGTTGAAAAAGTCTGAGGGCACCTGGTGGACGGGTAGAGAATGACAACGACTGTGAGCTGCCTGCTGGGGAAGTGGGAGGAACTGAGAAGTGTTAGCAGCTAACTGTGCAGAGGCCAGGATTTGTGGTTAGTGAGGTTACTTCAGGGTTAACCCTTCAGGGTTTTCAGTCCTAGGAAGGTGGATCACTTTTTACCGGGGTAGATCACCATGGTAACTGATGCTGAAGAGCTAGCCTGCTCCGGAGCAGGTTATGTTCCAGATAAGAGATCAACTCATATAAAAGCACCGCCTACTGACCAATCAGAGCTTGGTGCACGAATCGTATGGTAATAATACACAAATACAAAGAAGTTAAAGTCATAATCCAGGCTAAAATCAACACGTTTTAAACTGACAAATGCAGGAAGGACAGCTGGCTGTATGCTGTGGGTGCTTACCGCTTTGAATTATGTTTTTATATTTATTTTTTGATTTTTTCTCAAGTCCGTTTCACACCGCCGGAGTCTGGAACGCAGCTGAAAGAAGGGTCAAATACTCATACACGCTATTTCTAAACTAAATGTCATAATGCAGTGTAATGTATTCATCCATTTCATTCTGAAAGTTTTTTATAATATCAATGCCCCATCTAGACGACTATATCTGTCTTTTGAGTGTTCCGTCAAATTGATGTCTGTTAATTTATGCATTCACACATCGGAATTTTTTATTTTGCCTTCTGCATTTGTCAGCTTCAGCTGTGTTATGTTTAGTCTGGATTGTGTTTAAATTCTTTGTATTTGTCTAATTTCAAAGTTTGCTCTTCCTTTGTAAAATATGCTGCTCTGCTGACAGAAAACCCTGCACACCTGCAGTGAAGCAGAATCCTCTGAATTAGCAATTAATTGAATGATATAAGAAATACATGAAATCAAATTGAAATGTAATGTCTTGTCGTCAATAATTTTAAATGTGCATGCACAACTCTGCCCTGGTCAGTGCATGATTGATCAGGACATGTGCAGGGTGTTTGTTCTCTATCCCGGCTCATGAGCTGCTTTCATGTGTTGTTTTCATGTGTTGTTTTGTGTCAGATCGGCGAGTTTCAGCGATCGGTTTATAGTGCCGGCTACTGGAGCGTACCGCCTGACAGGCATTCAGTTCAGCAGCATCTCTCTCATCATTTCTGCTGTGCATTAAAGCGTAGAGAGAGGATCCCCTCTGAAAAGGGTGAGATTTTATAATTTCTCTTTGTGACATTTGGTAAGACTGGAGGACTGATCTCACTATGTTAAAAGCTTATGTTTGAACTTTAATTAAATACTGTATTACAGCAATATGCTGTTTGCAAGGGCCCTGGATTGGCCAGATTGTTTTTAATTATCTAAATGTACTTCAGAGAAAAAAAGAACAACCTCGACCCCCATTGGCCTATAAGAAACATATAAAAAAATTAAGCAGCGGATTCGTCACTGCGACTGGACAGAATAGTGGCAATATGCAAGAAAGAAAATATGATTGCAGAGCACAAAAATGAAAAGCACAATGGCTGAAAGAACACCGTGACCAAGATCAACTAAAGAAAATCCCTAAATTGACTAGATATTTCAAGGCTTAGAGTAAAGTCTGCCTCAATGTGTGTGTGTGTGTGTGTGTGTGTGTGTGTGTGTGTGTGTGTGCGTGTGCTCTCCGAGCGTATGCCTGTGGGCCGTGTAATATTCCTAGCACACTTTAACACATGGCATGATGAGAAGGGGGCCCCACACAGAGTAGCTTAGTGGCCCCTGACCACCTTAATCCGCCACTACCTATCAGCTGTATTGTTTGTCTACTATGCCAGAAAGAGTCACCAGTTTTATGTAGTGTGGACCTCATGAATAGCATATCTACACCTGCAGACGTGTGTGTTTGCATGTTTGAGACTGAGAGAGAAATGAAATCTGCTGACTTTTGTTGTGTCTAATTAACACTAAATATATTTGTCCCTGTCTTTCAGTTCAGTGATAATCTTCACTCTTTTCACATTTGAGCGATTTCTGAAACTGCATCCTGCAGTCTGTGGTGTAATGTAACAAAAATAATAATACTTTGTTACAGTACTTAAAGGAAGTGGAGTAAAGCCAGTGCGTAGAGTGTGTGTACGTGGGAAGCGAGTGGTGAAAAAGGAGAGAGAGGGCAACGGCGACGACAGGGAGTAACGTTATCGACTCAAGCTGGAAAAGTTAACAGTGTTTGGTTTGTCCGTTCTGGGCTACTGTAGAAACATGGTAGTGCAACATAGCAGACTCCTTGAAGAGGACCCGCTTCCTATGTAGATATAAACGGCTCATTCTAAGGTAACGAAAACACAACGATTCTTATTTTCAGGTGATTATACACTAAAGAAATCATACTTAATGATATTACATTCCAATTCTGCCAGTAGATCCCCCTAATTGTTACACACTGGTCCTTTAAGTATTTTTTGGGAGTATCTGTACTTTACTTGGATTTTTATGTTTCTGTCAACTCTCACTTTTACTCCACTACATTTCCTAAATAAAATGTGTACTTTTACTCTGACACATATCCCTTAAGCATCTTAGTTACTCGTTACTATTGCAAGCAAGCAGGTTTGGCGGTCTGGGTATCATCGGATAATCCGTTATTCCTTTTGAATTCAAAAACGAAAAAACAATTTTTTATTTTTGGTTTCTGAATCAAAAAAAGAAAAACGGATCCAATCCGGTCTGGGTATCATCGGATAATCCGTTTTTCCTTTTGAATTCAAAAACGAAAAAACGATTTTTTTATTTTTTCGTTTTAAACCAAAAACGAGAAAACGGCCGTTTTCTCGTTTTTGGATTCTGAATCAAAAAACGAAAAACGGATCCAAACCGGATCGTTTTTTTGTTTTTGCTAATTCCTTTTATCATTATTCATTTTTAATTGAAGAACGGAAGTCACGTGGGTTTTTCGTTTTTTCGTTTTAAACCAAAAACGAAAAACGAAATCACGTGGTGCTCTGTTTGTTTTTTGTTTCTAAACGAAAAACGAAAAAAACAAATTAAAAAAACGATCCGATTTTAGTTTCTTCAAGTTTCTTTCTGTCATTTTTTCTTTTGAATCGAAGAACGGAGAACGGCAGTCACGTGACCCGGAAGTGAAGGCAAACATGTCAA